>JABUIW010044429.1:610282-630956 GCA_013363375.1 Menidia beryllina | reverse complement strand
GGAGTATAAGTTTGAGAAAGGGATCAGATTCCATCTCTGTATGTCTGATTTCAGATTTGAAATTAGGGGCCCATAATTGACTTCAAGAATCTTAGTGAAATCTTTTGGCAATGTGACCCCTAAATATTTGATGGATTCTGCGTCCCAGTTCCAATTGTACAGACTCCTAACATTGTTCTGTGGGTTATAATTTATTGTTAAAACCTGGGTCTTGGTAATGTTTATTTTGTAACCCGAGAGTGACCCATATTCCTCGATCGCCCACATAAGTACAGGTAGAGTTTGAGCTGGGGTTGTTATGGTTAACAATAAATCGTCTGCGAACAAAGACAACTTTTGTTCCCCGGATGCCATGTGAACTCCAGCTATGTCCGTCCTCTGTCTTATCCACTGACTTAACGGCTCTATGAAAAGGGCGAAGAGGAGCGGTGAAACACAGCAGCCCTGCCTCGTACCCCTTTCTAAAGTAAAAGGATCAGATAGGTCTCCGTTAATACTTATCCTAGCAGATGGTTTATTGTATAAAGCAGCAATTACATCTATTATGGTCTGGTGGAACCCAAACCTGGACATAACTTTGTAGAGAAAGGACCATCTGACCGAGTCAAAGGCCTTCTCCGCATCCAGACTCAGTACAAGAGTCTCTATTTTTTGTTGAGCTACATGATTTAAAATATGCAAAGTTTTTCTGATGTTATCCTGCGTCTGTCTCTGTCTGATAAAGCCTGTTTGGTTCTTATGGATTATCACTGGCATGATGTTTCCCAATCTCTGTGTGATTATGGCAGTAAATAATTTATAATCAATATTTAGCACACTTATCGGGCGGTAGTTTCCGCATTCCAACTTATCCTTTCCGTCCTTAGGGATTAGCGAAATAGTTGCGTCTCTCCATGAGGGAGGGATTATTTTCTTATCCAGTACATTGTTGAAAACTCTTACTAAAACAGGGACTAACTGATCTTGCATTTCTCTGTACCACTCGGCTGCAAACCCATCCGTTCCTGGAGATTTCCCTCCTTTCAACTTTCTAATCACCGATCTTAATTCTGCTTCAGTTATCTCTGATATTAGTTGCTCATTTTGCTCGCCTGTAATGTTAGGCAGATTGAGTTGGGAAAGGAAAGTATCTATTTGCTGTTCATTATTCAATTTGGGCTGGGAGTATAGAGTTTGGAAAAAATCTCCAAAGCATTTCTGAATCTTTTCTAGGTTTGTTTCAACCCTATTTGTATATATATTCTTTATTTTGTGAATAGTTCTGTCAGCTTGTTGTTTTCGTAATTTAAATGCTAGGAGCTTCAGAGATTTTCCCCCTGCTTCATAATATTTCTGTTTAGTAAAGAGAAGTTTCTTTTGTATTTCTTGTATGTTTAAATCATTCAGTTCTTTTTCCACTATCTCAATTTTAGCTCTTGTTGCCCTCTTGAACGTTTTGGAGTGCTCATCCCGCAGTTTTTCAGCTCAACTTCCAATTGAGTTTGTTTTTGTTGTCTAATTTTCTTTTCGTAGGAGGAAAATGCTATTATTCTTCCCCTGACTACCGCCTTTAATGCATCCCAAAGTATTGCCGGACCCACCTCTTTATTATCATTCTCCTCCAAATATTGTTTGATTTCAGTTTTCATATTCTCCTTAAAAAGTTTACAATTTAATAAATTTGTATTCAGCCTCCAGAGCGTGGATCTGCTTTTTTCAGCCAGTTGAAGGGAGATATAGATTGGGCTGTGGTCTGAAATCGGGCTAGATTTGATCTTCCAACTTCTTAATCTATGCACATCTTTTTTAAACATGAAGAAATAATCTATTCTTGAGTACACATTGTGAGAAAAGGAGTAATGTGTGTAATCACGACTGGTTGGGTTCTTGTCCCTCCAGACATCCACTAATCCCAGTTCGTCCATCATATTTTTCATTCTTTTACTGATATGTTTTGAGTTTGTTTTCCCATTTGATGAGTCCAGATTTGGGTTTAATTTAATATTAAAGTCCCCAGCACAGATCATTACACCCTGACTTTTTGTTGCTGCTAATTCAAGTATTTTCTTGTAAAATGACCAGTCGCTACCTGGTGGGGCATAGACATTAACAAGACTTATCAAGATGCCATCTATTTTTCCTGTAATTAAAATATAACGACCCTCCCTGTCTTTATGTTCTGCAACATGTTCATAGCACAAGGAGCTCGATATTAAAATCGCAACCCCTCTTCGTTTCCCGGAGACGTGGGAAGAAAAATAGACAGATTTAAACCCCATCTTGTTCAATTTGGCATGTTCAGAATCATCTAGGTTGGTTTCCTGCAGCATCGCTATCTGAACTT
Source organism: Menidia beryllina (assembly GCA_013363375.1). Taxonomy (NCBI): domain Eukaryota; kingdom Metazoa; phylum Chordata; class Actinopteri; order Atheriniformes; family Atherinopsidae; genus Menidia; species Menidia beryllina. The sequence continues at coordinate 628,633 of JABUIW010044429.1, read as the reverse complement.
TATCCTTTCTGAGTTTAGATGAAACTCTCCATCTCTTAATTGGATTATTTATGCCATTAATATTGAAAGAAGCTACCTTTAACTGTGTCCTCCCCATTTGTGTAAGTTTCTTCCCCATGTCACTGATGACCCTGAAGCTCCCCCACCACTCACTAGAACTGACATAAACAGAATATAAACATGTGAACCAAAAACAAACATGTAAACAGGAACCTTGAAAGAACAGAACATGTTTAGCATCCAAAGCAGGGGTCTGTTGACTCGACCCTGTTGAGCCTCTTGGAAGCGGCTCAGAAGGGAAAAACCTCCCATATTGTTAGGGAGGGCCCTTACAGGTGGCGGCAGCCCAAGTAAGAGAGAATCCCAAACAAACCTTTTTAAAATCCCATCATCTTTAAATTAGCCCTCTGTACACTTGTCTCTAAGAGGAAAGACTAAGGAGGGGAAATGATGTATCCTACGGTTCTCAGGTCCCAGATGGAGATGACCTTCTGAAAGCCTGGAGCCTCTCTTAGTAGTTAGTAGTTTTCTCCTCTTGTAGAACCGGAGGAGCCTTTCTGTTTCCTTCCCTCCTTTCTGCTCCAGGACAGCCGCTCAATCTGCTCCTTCAGGGAAGCTGGAGATCTGATGACTTTAACTTTGTAGCCCTTCTTTGCCAGGTCCTCGGTGGTTTCCTCTATGGTGTCGTAGGTTCTGGATCCTTCTTTGTGTTTTACTCGCAGCCTCGCTGGGAAGAGAGTCTGGAACGGGACGCCGTTCTCCTTCAGGACTCTCCGAACCTCCGTGTACTCTCTGCGCTTTCTGAGGATGGCTGGTGGATAATCATGATCCAGATTCATTTGTTTTTCACGCCAAACAAATCCCTTTCGCTGCCAAGCCTTCCGAAGCAACATTTCCTTATATTTGAAACTCAGAAACTTTACGATGATAGACCGTGGCGGCGCTTCCTCCGGTGGCGGCGGTCCCAGCGCCCGGTGCGCCCGCTCAATCTGCATGTCTGGCCCGCTGTCCTCCAGACCGAGACCCTCTTTAAGTAAAGTTTCCACAAATGCAACCATGGATTCACAGTCCTTTTCAGCCCCCTCTGGAACACCATAGATCCTGACATTCTCCCTCCTGGATCGGCTCTCTAGGTCAACCAGCTTCTCTTCCAGACTCACGTGTAGCTTTAGCAGCTCTGCCAACACTTCCTCCGTATTCTGGGTTCGGTCCTCCGTCTTCTCCAACCGCTCCTCTACTTCACTTACCCTTGCGTTCGCTTTTCGTACTTCCTCTTTAATAGTCGAGAGTTGTTCCTTGGTTTTCTGGCGAAACCCTCTCAGTTCTTCTAATAAAATGTCCAGGCTGGCCATTCCGTCCTATTAGCTTAAGGTTTCGATTCGTTCACTGGACCGGTTTGTGAAAAATTTCGTCCTCCCTCTTCTAATTATATTGTCGTTGGGGCTTTGTTGTCTTCTTACCCCCTCTAACTGGCTTTCGCAAGGCAATATTACTCAGCTGAATGGGAGTAAATCAATAATTTCTCCGTTTGTCTGGGGAGACTCTCTATCGAGCAGCCATCTTAACGGTGTTCCAGCCGGAAGCTCTCGCACCTGGGGCTATGTTAAGACATTAGTATGATTTCTTAACACCAGCCTCTTCTCTTTCCTGATAGTACATGTCATGCAGAGATCTGTCCTGCCATGATGCACCCTGTTCTTGCTCCTGTTCTTTCTCCAGTTTCTGCTGCCTGGGGTATTTACTAAGCACTTCATCAGTTGTGATCATCAGTTGTGACTTTTTGATGTACTCATTTGTTGTTTCATTTTGTTCTTCTCGTTCAACTGAGTCTTCAAGACTCCGACTTGAATGTCTGCCACTGTGATGAATCTATTCCGGGATGTTTCTCTGGTCCTTCTTTAGGTTCACTCACCACTGTGCATGGTTGTCATATGTTTCATCTCCCATTTGCTCTTCCAGTGTCGCTCCATCGCCAGTCTTGGTGGGGCTGTTCTCATATCCTACCTCATACAAGTAAGCTTGAGTTACATCACTGCTTAAGTTATTTACTTTCCCATCAATACTGGTGGGATAGCAGAATTCTGTAGCCAAGTGGTGTACAACAGCTGGTTTGTTTCAGTGAGTGTCGCTGACTGGACTGTCTGTATTAATGCCGCATTCACATCTTTCAGAGGTGTCGTGACCCAGGGTGGTGGCAGGTGCAGATGTTGGAACAAGACTATTGAAATGACACACAAAGACCAGAATCTGAGAAAAACAAAACCAAGAAACAACACCAGGTACCCTCTGAAGTGAACCTTCAGAGGGTACCTTACATACTCTTGATTCGGCGATGGGTGAGTCCAGGTTTCCAGCTTAGCCATGATCTTTCTTTCAGGTCAGCTGCTTTGGTGTTCAGTGTACCTGTTGAACTTGGGGCCTAGTACCCAATCTCGGAGTAGGGGGGGTGATTGTGAAATCTCCCTGCTGACCTGGCATCTTGGCTCCCCCTTGCTTTAGCATTCGTGTTGCACTTCATCAGTCTGTAGTTGCGATGAGTAAGGGAGCTTCTCGCAGATGTTGGACCACTGGGTTACGAATTGCTTTGTTGTTAGTGTAGATCTTGGGATCTAAGAATCCAAAGGACCAGCCATCTTTTAATCATCTCTTGTCGACTTCAGCAGTCATGTTCCAGTAGCTCACTTATCATTGTATGTCCCAGTTCCTCCACAACTGATGTGAATCTTGTCAATTCAGGCGACATCCAAGTTGATATGGGTTCAGTTACTGTATATGCCTCTCTCTCCCATGTATCGAGGTAGGCTTAGGGTAGCATAGGAGGGATAGCCTGTTCCAAAGAAGACAGTGTTACCACTACATACATAACAACTGGCATTGGGTAGTTTACATGTTCTCCCCATTTCTGGTTTCCTCCCACAGTCCAACAGCATGAATGCTAGGTAACTAAAGTCTAACTAAAGCATGTGAGTGTATGTGGTCATTTTTCTACGTGTGGCCCTGAGGATGGACTACAAAACCTGTCCAATATGTGCCGTGTTTTTCACCCAATTTCAGCTGTGATAGGTTCCAGCCCCCGTCACCTTACTAGGAATAAGTGTATGGACAATGTATGGATGAATGTTTGGGCCAGGTTAAAGGCTTTAATGTCAGTGTCCCAGACCTCCAGAGATGTCTTTGTAAATAAACAAATGTTTCACTTATCACCCTGACCATTTGGTACTTAAATTTAATCACTAAAAAAGATCTAGAATGATAGATGAGTAAATGAATCTTTGTACAAAGTAGAAATAAAATGACATTGTCTTCTTTTGAATAAGGCATTTCTTTTCACTTTTTAAAAAAGATTTATGATGTCAGCTGCAATGAAGCGAGTTAAGGTTGGGCCAGCAACACTGGCTTTATCTATACACACTCTCACACACACTGGGGGCCAGGCTACTGTGAAACAGCTGCATGCAGACAAAAATTCTGCTATGTTCTACAAGAATATCCACTTATTCCACACCATTTACATTTACATATACATTCACACATACCCTGTCTTTGGTCTGTTATATATTACAATATTTGTAGTACTTAATGTTTAACCTTAGAAAATGTCCAGCCACAGATCAACAGAACACATTATACCACATTTTAACACTTTATCATTACTGTAAATCACTGTACACCACATTATACACGACATCATTACTGTAAATCACTGTTGATTTTCTAAGATGGCAGCCACTCAGCTCTTTAGCTATGCAGACTGTCGTGGTGACTAGCCTTTGGCTAAAGTGGGTGTGTGATTTATATGTCTGTTCCCTTATAAAAAATCTAAATTGAAGAACATGGTCCTCTGACGTATTCAAAAAAATAAAGCTGCCGACCTACATCTGTATATTGATATATTACTGTCTCAAGCACAGCCTCTGTTTAAATTCAAAATAAATTCTAAGAAAGAATGTATCTATTTTTCGCACCTTTCTGTAATTGTAATTGCCAACCATATGTGATTTTTCATGTAGTTGGAAGTTGAGATTTGGGATGAATTTGTTTATAGAAAGTGATTAACCCATAGTAGGCATTTTCAAATTCCTGTCCTACTTCTTCTACTCTGGACAGCAACAGGTTCTTGCTCATATCAGCAACTTACTGTTTTATTTCTGCTTAAGCAACAACTGGTTGACACTTGATAAGAACTGAATGTGATTTATAAAAAAAAACTGGGCCAATGGACGAAAAAAAAAGGTTTAGAGGATTAAGCATTTTTACACTTCACAGCTACCGTGTGAGTACAGTTTTGCACCTAAAGAACTTGCCCCATTGTAAGACATTTTTAAATTACAATTTAAATGAGTTTGAGTAACACTTTTTCATGTAGTAAATCACCCTGCAATCTACTAATCTTCTAAATAATTTCCTTACAGGAGTTCATTTTCAAATGTATTATTTTTGACATTTTGAAGTTTTATTTGCATTATATTTCACTGCCACTTAAACCATGTTACATTAAAGTATTTTCTGCAGCAAGGTCAGAAAACCAAGATTATTTGCGTAGATAAAGTAAAAATAATCCCACTACTACTGCTAGACTCAAATATAAATTTGTGTATTTTAGGTGATCCGACTATAAGAAATTTGTGATCTTGCCCTTTAGCCTGAATTGTAGAATGAGGAAAGGTAGTACAGGTAGAGGTACAGTTGACAATAGAAATGCGGTACCATGCCAAGGTTAATTCAGGACATCCCTAATACTGCCCGTTCCCTATAAATGTAACTAATCAAATGTAAGGTTGCAACGTATAATTACAAACCGGAAACTGTGGAGGGGCAGTTGGTCTGAAAACCTTGAAAAACAATTTTGTGTTACATTTGATATCTTGTTGTTGGAGCACAAACTGTATTAAGTTTTCAGACCAGTGCTCTGTAGGCTGCTTATAAATCAAACAAGTGGGTCAATGATATTTGGTTTTAACACTTTATCAGAAAAGCTATTTATGAGCTACAGTTGATAATGATTAGAAAAATCCCCACAATCAGGTTCCTACCAACTTCCAACTCACTCTTAGCAAAGGGTATGAATAAATTTTTAAAAAGTCCTTTAATCAGTCAGACACATGAACCCTTAGTCTTCAAATAACTTCTCAACTGACATGCATTTATCATCCAAACACATCAGCATGTCAGTTAAGGAAGAGGAATCCAGAGTACCCAGAGAGCCAGTGCTTACACGGGGAGAACACATAAACTCCCACAAGGGAGGTGTTGTGATGTTTTGGTTTATCATGGGAATTTCGGAAGGACTTTTGTTGTTGGTTGTTTTTTTTTTTTGTTTTCATGCAGTTTTGATACTTTATATACCAATTCAGAACACTTTGAATAACCTGCAAAAAAAGAGGTGCACTGCAAACCACACCATCAATAATATAACAGTTTAACACTGCACTGCATCCAAAGGATTCAGACTCTAACAAGAGGAATCTGACCACACACTTCAACATTCATAAGGCAAACCATTCGCACACCTGATTAGCCCCTATAATTGCCGGACAATACAGCAGACTCCTTTGAATCAATTTAAGATCATTCATGAATATCTTTCTGGTTATTTTCCTCCTACAGATCAGCAGTTATCCAACTTCATGCTTCATGTTCACCTGCCATGAAGCATTCCCCTGAACCCATCTTCCCAGAGACTCGTCAAAAGATTTCTACATTCTTGAGTTTATAAAAGAGAAAGCTTTAGCCTTAGCATTAGCGTTTTGTAAATATCAAATGAAAGATACGTTATTGTCTTGAGGGAAAAACAGTTTTCTTCAGAGGAGCTACTGTCCCTACAATAAACTACAAGTCCCAGCAATCATTTCCTTTTGGCCTGTCTCATGAGACAGCAGCCAGTTTACACATAACCCCAGTTAGGTCAGCCATCATAGAGTCTCCAAAATTCACACAGGCCTTTGCATCTAAAGGCTAATAGCAAAGTCGTTTCTTGCCCTGCGATGCAGTGGCGACCCGTCAAGGCTTACCCCATCTCATGCTCGTTGTCAACTGGGATAGATCTCATCCCCAATTTCTCATGTCCTGAGAGAGTAGCCAAGGAAAACTATATTCAAGGCTCACTGACTGCTGCCACAATTGTTCTGTCCTCCTCTCCAGTTGGGGCTTGGTTCTTTTCTGTAAAACATACAAGGTGATATTATCTTGTCAAAATCAGCCGTCGGGAATGCTTATCACCCTCTAAGATTTTGGGATGTTGGCAAGTGGAAGTCCACCTTCAATACTACTTATGATCACTTTGAATTTCTAATCATTCTGTTCAGTCTCACTAATGCTCCGTCTGTGTTTCACCACCTAGTAAGTGATCCTCTGAAATTTCCTGTAACATATCTGTACAATTATACATTTATGCCAGATTTGAGGTGAAGCACAAATAGCCTGTGAGAAAGGTCCTGCAGACATTGTCTTTCTGTTAAGGTGGAGAAGTGAGAAAAGAGATAGCACTCCCATTAACCAAACTGCCCTCTGTTAAGTTGCGTTTCTGCTTACTGGCCTCCCATCGATCTCCTCCCATCATTGCTGCTGTCTTTGTGCACCAGATCAGACCATCTCCTTGGTATTGTTATGGGCCACTTTTCTCCCCAGGTGTCAATGTGCCGCCCCTTGATCTTGTCCCTCAACTCAGTCTTCACAGTCTTCGTCTCTTCCCTGTCCCCTGTCCTGAAGGCAGCCTTCTCCTTCTTCTTCTGTTTCTGGATAGGAGATGAGTCCTGGTCAGAAGCTGAGGATGTTAAGTATGAAGTGATCTTGTTTGTCAGTTTTGGAAGACTAATAGACAGATGGATTTGAGCTTCTTCTGTGGTAATGGTAGTGCTGCTCTGATCTGTTGTAGTGGGGAGAGAATTTAACTTAAATGGAATGCACCAGAACTATTTACTTTTACCCAGTGATAATTGGCGCTAACTATTTTGACTCCGTAGCTACAATGATGGCTTTGAATAACTGACGGGAAGGAATGCAGGCTGTGCCATCCCAACGAACCACTTGGACTATCTTCAGTTTGCCTCGTGGATTTGCCCATGTCAGCTCCAGAGAAACCACTCTCAGCCAAAAGCGGATGACTGACTGGCCTTGCCCTTCCCCAGTAATCCATCTAATTTTGTGGTTTGAGTTAAAATATAATTCACACTATAATGAAGAGTGCTTCGTTCCCCTTGGGTTTGAGGTGGGGTTGGTTAAATATGTGACATCCTCCAGAAGGCACCATTTTGATTTTTTTTTGGCTGGTGTACTGTGATAGAGGTTGGCTGGAGATGTTACAATACAATGTTACAATGTTGAGATTATTTTTACACACTCAAGACTCATTGCATAGAGAGATTCCAAAGAACCACTGATTGCATAAACGCCAGTTTGAGTCTCAGCAGAAGAAAAAATTATTTGGCTTAAACCTGACTAAACAGCAACACTGTATTTCTGCTCAATATACATTGTGTGTGAACACCACAGAATTTTGTATTGTACCTATAGATATATGGTATTATGATACTTTCTAAATTACAATTCTTAGAGGTCAGATTTGAAAAGACTCACAAGACAAAAAAAAACAGAAATATAAATTACTGTATTTGCGCTATATGTGTCATGATTATTACTGAATTTATTGACAATGTTTGCGTTTTTCGATTCAATATATCACTATCCATTTTTCATAAATTTTGTATTGGTTGTTAAGCCCTTTAAAGAAAGACTGATCAAGAAAAAATAGAGATGTTTATCAATGTACATTTTCCATCTCTATTAAAACACAAAATAATTTAATCTAGAGTAGCGGTGAACAAGGTATGATTTGAAAATATTATTACTACTTTCAGTAATTCATATTTTGTATTTTTCTTTTCCTTCACTTTTTATGTTTTTTCTATTTTATGAACATGTCAAATAATTAATAAAGCATCTACCCCAAGAGGAAAAAGCTTTAGTATTGTCCTGTGGTGTTCCATGGAAAGAATCCCTTAAGTAAACTTAATCAGGATCTGTCAGGTGTGAAAGGTTATGAAATGTTTCCTTTTTTCCGTTGGGCATGGTGAACGTTATCAGACTTCCTGTAAGTTTCCACTGACTCAAAAATCTGAGCAATAAGTCAGCTATCTGGAGTCACTTGACCGACATTCAAATTGACAGTCATCACCCATCATTGAATCAGCTTTTGGCTCATTTTTTAAAACCTCTTTTGAGACTTGTAGTAATTCCTCTGGTCCGCATGAGTTCTTTCCTCTGCTGTTAATTGTGATTTTGTTTCTGTAAAACTTAACTATAGGCTTAAATCGTGAATGAGATACACTATATTGCCAAAAGTATTTGCTCACCTGCCTTGACTCACATATGAGCTTAAGTGACATCCCGTTCCTAATCCATAGGGTTCAATATGACGTCGGTCCACCCTTTGCAGCTAGAACAGCTTCAACTCTTCTGGGAAGGCTGTCCACAAGGTTTAGGAGTGTGTTTATGGGAATTTTTGACCATTCTTCCAGAAGCCTGTGAGGTCGCACACTGATGTTGGACGAGAAGGCCTGGCTCTCAGTCTCCGCTCTAATTCATCCCAAAGGTGTTCTATCGGGTTGAGGTCAGGACTCTGTGCAGGCCAGTCAAGTTCATCCACACCAGACTCTGTCATCCATGTCTTTATGGACCTTGCTTTGTGCACTGGTGCACAGTCATGTTGGAAGAGGAAGGGGCCAGCTCCAAACTGTTCCCACAAAGTTGGGAGCATGGAATTGTCCAAAATGTCTTGGAATGCTGAAGCATTCAGAGTTCCTTTCACTGGAACTAAGGGGCCAAGCCCAGCTCCTGAAAAACAACCCCACACCATAATCCCCCCTCCACCAAACTTTACACTTGGCACAATGCAGTCAGACAAGTACCGTTCTCCTGGCAACCGCCAAACCCAGACCCGTCCATCAGATTGCCAGATGGAGAAGCGCGATTCGTCACTCCAGAGAACGCGTCTCCACTGCTCTAGAGTCCAGTGGCGGCGTGCTTTACACCACCGCATCCGACGCTTTGCATTGCACTTGGTGATGTATGGCTTGGATGCAGCTGCTCGAAACCCATTGGAACCCATGGAAACCCATTCCATGAAGCTCTCTGCGCACTGTTCTTGAGCTAATCTGAAGGCCACATGAAGTTTGGAGGTCTGTAGTGATTGACTCTGCAGAAAGTTGGCGACCTCTTCGCACTATGCGCGTCAGCATCCGCTGACCCCGCTCCGTCAGTTTACGTGGCCTACCACTTCGTGGCTGAGTTGCTGTCGTTCCCAAACACTTCCATTTTCTTATAATACAGCTGACAGTTGACTGTGGAATATTTAGGAGCGAGGAAATTTCACGACTGGATTTGTTGCACAGGTGGCATCCTATCACAGTTCCACGCTGGAATTCACTGAGCTCCTGAGAGCGACCCATTCTTTCACAAATGTTTGTAAAAACAGTCTGCATGCCTAGGTGCTTGAATTTATACACCTGTGGCCATGGAAGTGATTGGAACACCTGATTGCGATAATTTGGATGGGTGAGCAAATACTTTTGGCAATATAGTGTATATATGAATAAGCATTTTGTTGTGAGTTTAAGAGTTGTGTAAAAATGTCATGCTGCAAGAAAAGAAAAGAAAGGAAATATGTCAGAAATGATTTATGATGAGGTAAAAAAGAGATGTATCAAATATCACTGACTTTGAAGTCCACTGACTTTCTGAAATGGATGTTAAGATCGAATCTGTGCCCACTGTGACTGAATATCTGATAATATTTCTGCGAGGAATTTCAGATGAACTTCTTAATAATCTTTTGGGATCTGGAGTGCTAGAAACATGGTGAATGAAAGAACCAGTCACTCTCATTGAGGTGAAGCACAGATCATGTGTATTTCAAATTCTTTATAAAACAAGCTTTAGGGCACGTGGAGGCAGAAGTTTTGAAGTAAACTGACAAAAAACAGATATAAGTAATACATTTGTCAAGGACAGTTTGAGTGATGGACTAATTCAGAATATTTCTTAGCATAATTTACTGTTATCTATCTATTTAGTATTGACACAGCATCATCTTGAGTGGTTTTGTTGTTTTGCGAAGAATGAACATTTCAAACATTGTAACAATGTGGTTTACATATGTGGACTGCTGTTTTTGGACATGGAGCTGAGAAATTTTATTATGATATCAGAAGCTACTACAGAACCAGTTGAGAATTAAAAAAAATTTTGCTGTTTGATTTTTTTAAACTTTATTTTTATTAACTAATGTTAAAAAAGACTATTAGCATTTTGTCCTTGAAGTAATCATCAGTGAATGAAACAGAGCAGAATTTTGGCAAACCAGAGGAAACTTATTTGTGGAAAAGCTGTCAGGGCAAGCAGGGATGTCACACAATCTCTAGTCTGCATACTGAAAGTTAAACGTGACTCCTCTCACACACACATTGAAGCACACACACACCTCACACACAAAGCTCATAATCCTAAATCAGCTGTTATCTATGACCTCAAACATGCAACTATTGTAACACTTACACACAGTTGCACAATTACATGCACACTCCCATACACATGAATACACACGCACGCAAGCACACGCTCACACACATACAAAGCCCTTGCTCTTCCCTCCCTGGCTGCCAGCTGTGAACAGCATACGTGCCGCTCCTCACATAGCCTCCTCACAGGCCACAGCCCTTTTCCTCACACCACTTATTAGCACAAGATGACTTTCTGCTGCATCCTTATGCTGACGTGTAGCCTATAAATCATACAATTATTGTCGGATTTATATTATCATCAGTTCAGTGAACTTCAATTTGTCATTGCCAGTCAGTGACCTATAACACAAATCTTTCAGCTATCTCGAACTCCTTGTCCACCTTACAAATCCTGGTTTCCATGTTTAATCCTGCCAAACATTTATGAAAGAACCAACAACTCAACAACAGCCTGAACTTGAACTATGACCCTTGATGACGAGAAACAACACGGACTACTACGTCTGACGCATCCTGTAAAAGCCCCCTACGTCAACATTATTGAGCAGATTCCACGAGGAATGAGAGAGACGGGTTTACTGTCTCTGTCTCGTCACAAACACACTTGAATTCAATGATGACTGTTCAAACCAGTGTGACTTTGATGTTGTTCTTGAATACCATCATGCATGCAATCATAAACTTAGTTGGAAAGACGATATTCATTACTAATTTGCATCATTAGTAAGATTTTTTTCTGTACTGCAAGCAAGTGTTTGCCAGCAAAGAGATCATTTAGCAGAATTTTGCAAGATAAGATTAAACTTTTATGCATTAGTTATGTGTGCATTTATGCTTAAAAAATGATCGGACTGATCATTGTTTGATATTGAGTAGAGTGGAAAGACTCAGAGTTTGTATTGGTACAAAAAATATATTTCTTCTTTATACATGAAAGAAAATCAACAATGATTTCCACGAATAATAAATAATTTGGTCATTTAAAAAATTACATACTACGGTTTAAAAAGGTTGCACATGTACTCAACAATAGTTTGAAACTGTATGATAATTCATGAGTACATTTTGAACATGTTAATTACGACATTTTCAGTTCTTTAGTGATTGACTGAGAAAAAACATTTTTTCGGAAACTAAAAAAGAGGCTTTGAATCTACTCTGTTTGGCATTTGTGAATTCCCAAGAGGTACAGTGGGTTAATGAAGTATTTTTTATGCTTTTAAGCTTCAAAGAATAAAACAGAAGCTATTGTCACCTCACAACTTGTAAAGCTTTGATGTGAAGCTACTGTGTTTTCTACATGTTGAAAACCATATCCATTATGTGTTATTTGAAGAAACTTAAATGGACAATGGCTGAAGATGATATACTGGTAAAGAAACCAGAATCCTCACTATTCCCATGACTATTATTCATTAAAACATGCTATGTGTGAAGAACTGAAAAAAAAATATTTAAACATTTTTAAATCCATTTGACTTTATAAACAAAGTGCAATTCTGGAAAAATGAAAGTGTAATTCAAAATATAATCTGTCAAAACCATACCTAGAAAGACTAATCCATGCATTTGTCTCTAGCAGGTTGGACTACCATAACGGCCTGCTCACTGGACTCTCTAAACGAGCCGCAAGACAGCTGCAGACCATCCAGAATGCTGCTGCTAAAGCTCTGACCAGAAACAGCAAATATGACCACATATGTCCAGTTTTCAGGTCTCTGGACTGGCTTCCTGTCACTCAGAGAACTTTTGAACTTTTGAACTTTAAAACAGCTCTGCTTGTGTACAAGTCTCTTCATAGTCAAGCCCAGAAATACATTTATGACATGTTAGAGCCACATGAACCAGTGCCGACTCTGAGAACCTCAGGTTCTGGTCTCCTGATGGTGCCCAGAGTCTGAACTAAACAGTATGAAGCTTCATTTCAGTCCCATGCTCCTAAAATCTGAAACAGTCTTCCTGAAGACGTGAGACAAGCCTCAACTCTGACAATGTTTAAATCCAGGCTGAACACGGATCTGTTTAACTGTGCATTTTGAAACTGAATGTATTTAATTTATGTTGTTGATTCATTTTCTTTCAATGTTTTTTTACTTTCAAATTCTTTGTAAAGATCTTTGAATTGTTTTGTACACGAAATGTGCTATACAAATAAATTTGCCTTGCCTTGCCCTGCATTGGATAGAAATGCAATGGCCATATAACTGCCATTCCTCACTATTATATTGGTGGTCAAAATATTGGTAGACTTTCATATTGAAGTTGCAAACAAACAAACAAAAAAATAAAACTGTGAAAAACAGACCCTCCTTTGATGGACGAACAGTCCCCCCTTGCTTTGCCCTCATTGATATTAACAAGCCAACTACTTTGTATTTATGAGTTAGAAGACCTTCTACTTCCTGCCCTAAAACTTGAAGCCCAGAACCCATACAAGGTGTCATTAGGTTTCTGTGTTTCCTATTTACAGTATCTTTGATTACCTCAAAATCTGAACTAATAGAACTTAAAATTATACTGTGCTGAAAAGAAATCTTGTTTTAAGTGAGATTTCTTTTCAGGACGTTTTTACTTTGAGAAAGAAAATCTGTTTGGATTGTCTGGAAGATCCTGGTGTGTATCAGAATCTCACTTGTTTCCCATCAGACAGTATAAGAGCTAGGTGTATTGTTTTAGGATTTACGAGTCAAAGAGTTAAGAGTGCTTACAGCTGAACCCTTTTCAGCTTTAACACTGAACAGTGTCATCTGCACCAGCTTTGTTACAGTTCTCTCACAGTTTCCTTATGGGACAAGCAATTTCTAAACTTTAATCATTTGTGGGTGCAGCAGAGATCGGGAATTAGACATTCTGAAGGAAGTACCCGTTCAATGCATTACCACCGTTTACCTCAGAACATTTTTTCATTAGCTCAGATATTTCGGCCTCCAATTATCTCATAATTCATTGTAATGAGCTGTCTCAGACTTTCCTAAAGCAGACCCAATCAGGGCATTGCAGGCTTCAAACAGCAGATGATGTCAGTTGATCCATGCCATTTTTGTTGACCTTCAGTGGTAACTGGACAAGTCTAGACAGGGGAAGTAGTGAAGCTAATCTTTGTAGAGGATACTGCATGCTTCCAAATCCGATAACACACTTTAAATTTGAGATATAAATATTTTATTCCCATTGTCATTTTTCTTAAATTGACTCTAGCTGAAGTATACAAACTGGGACATTTTCTCACTTAGTCAAATAGTCACATTTTTGAGTGATTGTTTTAAAAGATTGAAATCAAATTCTAATATAAAGCTACTCTTTTATAGTTTCTGTGATATTAAACTTTTGCGATTATGGTTAGTTTGCAGTCTATCATGCCCTCTAGTGGACATTCTGGAGTCATTCAGCACAATTAAAGCAAGACCAGTGATTGAAAAGTATTTTTCTAAATGCATTTTGACTAATAGCCTCAAACTCATTGGAAGCCTGCTCCGTGAAGACTTATGTCTGATCCAGTGGGACAAATTCAAACATTAAATTAAATTGAATTCAACTATATTTACCTATCCATTATCTGTGCAATTTTTTTCATAGTAGGGTCATGGGGGATGCTGGATCTTATCCCAGCTGATATCAACCAAGAGGCAGGGTAGACAGGTTGCCATTCCATCACAGGGCGACAAATAAAAAAACAACCACACATGCTCACATTCACTCCTCGGGGCAGTTTGGAGTTACAATTAGCCTAACGTCCATGTTTTTGGACAGTGGGAGGAGATAAAACAAATCTCAGTTATTTCATTCTTTTCTTTCAAAAAAGGAATACAATATGGAAAAACAAGAACAACAAAATAACAAAACACAAAAAGGATTACAGGGGATAGTGCTCTCACAATCTATCCTTACTCTGTACATCTTACTTGTTTGGTATATGAGTGGTGGACAAGTGGCTAATTACAGGGATTAGGTCTTATGCTATTGTGTGGCAGTAGTTTATTGTGAATCCTAACAAAACAAAAGAGATTCCTATTAAAAACTTAAGGGGCTAAACAAAACATGCATCTTGGGTGAAGAAGTGGTTGTTATGAAGAGCTTGATATATCTGTGAGTTTGCCTTGACCACAAACTAGGCTGGAAGGACATGATGGGCCAGCAGTTAGAGGGATTAAAAGAAACTCAACTAATATTGACAAGCTGGAGATTGTAGTGAATAAGAATACGGCACAAGTTGATTAACTCAGCATTGGCACAGTGGGCTTGTTCATGAAAATAATTAAATGATTTGCCTTGTGATTTTTCTGCACACAAAACTGACTTTTGCAGAACAGCTCTAGAAGTTGTCTGGGTTCCTCACAGTGATTTTTCAGGCCTAGTATTTTTTCATGAGAAAAGAGAAAATTACTTTTTTTCGGTTTAAAGTCTTTATTTGGTCTTTTAACAAAATATGTAAAAAGAAAAAACAGAAATACATTTTTAATATTAATAATTTATTACTATGCCCCCTGTTATCAAGTATATCTAATAGTGTAAATTAGGATTTCGAGCAAAGTTTTTACCATTAAATTATGCAAAAGGTGTCAGACGCAGACATTTCAGAAACCTTATGTATCAAATATGATACATTTGGCATTACAGGGTTAAGATCTGACACAATAGGCAGGTCTTCAGAGCCCTATGCTTGGTTTTGTTACTGACGTAAAACTGAATTTCTTTTTGTTCTTTCTTTTTCCGTTTTTCATTTCCACTCTGAAGTGACTGAATTGAGCAGAAGTTTCAGAAAGACAAGTGTTGATTAGAAGATCAGGCACTATTGAAGCTCTTTATGCAAGGAGCATGTTTTCTTGGCATCATTATGCTCGTTTTGTGTGATGCATGTCTTGCAGAAGTTGTGTCCACCTAGTATGGAGACTCGATCAGCGCAGACATCCAAACAGATGGAGCACTGAAGCTGATCTTCAGAGGAGAGTGCTGGCAGTTGTCATGTCTGAGTGTTAAAAAAAATGTAAAGGCTTTCAATAAATATATATAGCGTATCACTCTGTTTTACATAAAAAACAAAACAATTTTGATGAATATTGCAGAATTGTGAAATATCATTGTGTCTAACACGAGTGGGAATGCAAATCGGAAATAGACAAAATGACTTACAAGAGATATGGGATTTGAAAATAGCCAATAAAAAATCAGACAAACTGAGCCAGGTGAGGGAGTTGAGCTAATGATGAGAATCAGAGGAGACTGAGGAACATGAAAAAGGCAGACACACAAAAGGTGGACACAGGAAATAGATCAAAGTAAAACACAGAAAGCTAACTAGAAATTGAAAGATATATCAGAGTCTTAGGCCAGAATGACAAGTTTGATAAACAGTTTTGTACAAAAAAAGCACTTATCATGAGCTGGGAAATGGGAATTTATTGTTATTGCATTGTCATTGTAGTATCTCATGTGTTCTAGTTAAAACTTATGTTGGAATTCTTGAGAGTAGTATGTTCAGTTTGTAATCCATTCACAATAAATCAGTCTTTAACTTTTACTAATCAATTATTTGACCAATGAGTCAAAAGTAAAACACTACTGTACTGTTTTTGATAGTTTGCAACTAGCCAACATTTATGTCGTATGGGAGTATATTTACACATCCTTTTGTGTTAGTGGTCCATTTACTTCCTCCCTTGTGGGTAAACACATGCCCTGCATCCACATGATTTATGTTGTGTCCAATTGCACCTCCTTATGACTTAACTTGATCGTTCCAATGTGCCAGATCAACCAATTTCTTTTTATATTTTATCCATTTAAATCAATACTTGCTTTCTTTCTGTGTGCTTCTCCTGCAGGCTGGTTTCACTGTGAATTAATTGGGTTGATTTTGTCCAAAGCATCTTGTGACTTCCTGATTAGCTCACCTTAACTTAAATATTTATTTTCTTTCTTAAATGATTCCTGTTAGTGCTGCATGTGTATCAGTTACAGTCTCCAGTATCCTATCCTGTCTATGTTTTTACCTGTTCTGATTTTGTATTTTGTCAATTCAGTTTGTTTTTCTGTCTTTTCTGTTCCTGGTTTACGTTTATGACTTTCCAGTTCAGACAAGGTTTTTATTTATTTTCAGTGAAATAGATTCATCCGCTTCCTCCAGTCTGCTTCTTACCACATTTTTTTGGAGACTTCCTGCGGGATAAATTAATCTGGGAAGTTTTGACAAAAATGGAATTAGAAGGGGACGGATTAATTAATATGGATTTAGTAAAGGAAGAATTTTCAAAGATTGAGAAATAAATCTAGAAAGTAAAAACAAGTAAGAAGAGATCAAGGAGAAGGATTGAGATAGATTTAGAAAATGAAAGAGCAATGAACGGATTTTGAATAAGAATGACTGAAAAATGTAGAAAAAGAAGGAACTACACAAACCAGAACTAAAGAAGTACCAATATCTAGAAAGTATGATCTTGAAAAATATGACAAATTGACAAATATGTCAATGGAACTCATGTGCACTGGAGAACTGTCCACGCACAATGTCCAGCCCCCTTGAGATCCTACAAGAAATAAGCGATATCGACTATGGATGAATGGATGGAACTCATTTACGAAGGGAGACTGTTTCTGGAATTATCAGCAATAAAGAATGCAGATAAAAGGAGAGCACATTACAATACCTTTCTACATATTTGATGAGACACAGTCTTTTCAAACACACAACAATCAAATCAAATCCAAAACCAGTTTTAGCTAAATATGGCTTCGACATAGTTTCTTTTAGAAATGAATTCACAGATATAAAGACATAGCCACAACTTGTTTGGCATTTTGTTTTATTAACTTCCTTTAGCACATTAAAATCTCTACGATATCTACAGGAAGACTTCACATTCCCATTTGACTTCAGACAAAATCAATAGAATAATTTACCAAAAAACAAACAAACATCCAAGTACATGGAGGTCACATTTGGAAGGAGGTGACTGCCTACTGAGAAACATGAGAAATATGTTGGAATGAAGTATGAGCATTACCTCTACTTTCAAAGAAGGATTTGACTTCACATGTTTTATATCTATAATAAAAGGGTCTTAAAAGAGTGTATTCTGCAGGTCTTAGATATCACTATCGGGTCGTTTCAAAGAGAATTTTCCAGAGGGATCAGGTATAAACCATTTTTCCCATAGATCCATGTGGACAGCAGGGTAATTCCATGGTTTGAATGGTCCGTTCCAGTGCAGCAGATGGGCCTCTTGTAAAAAGGTCTCTGAATAGTGGGCATCTGGACTCCAACCTACAAAGAGGAAACAGTTCTGCAAATTGTCTTTCAGGTGGTAAAATAAGAAAAAAAACTGTCTGTCCCGCTTTACTTATTAAGCCTGAAGGTAAAATAAATTTTAAAAAGCATATTACTGACTATTTTAGTAGTGGAAAAACTTTTTGTACATAGAGTATCCATTAATTGTCACATCATGTGTATGTGTAACAACATAATACATTAGGTCTTTTGTTATGTGTCCAAAACATGTAATTGTATGGCAGTTTTCTTTATTCTCACACTTCACACAATTCAAACCAATTAATTTGACAAGGGTCTTACCTAGGTGTCTGACATGCCACAGAGGGTTCAGTGTTGTGTATTTGTCATGAAAAACTATGAGCATAGGTGGAGTCACCACACCGCCTGCCATGGCACTGCTGTATATATTATCCCTGGTGAGAGAGGGGGAGGGTTTGTCAGGCTTGTTCCTCCTACAAACAATTATAGTTTTCAATCCTACAGCGAAGCACATACATCTGTGTAGTGTTTATGGATAAATTGTCAGTGCGGACAGAGGAGGACCCAATAGCACAGTTCAGTTCAAAC
>JABUIW010044429.1:495425-601727 GCA_013363375.1 Menidia beryllina | reverse complement strand
AATGACGGTGAGATTCGATGAGTGAGGCGAGAAGCTTTCTCGGGTCCACTCCGTCTCTCCCTCCTGTACAGTTGAGAAAAAACTTATCCTCTGTGTCAAGCCTTTTATTCCGATGCCTCTTCCTGGGTCTATTGAATAATAACTAAACTCTTGATAGTGAGGAACTAGGAGTCGTATTTAGACCCAACAGTATGTACAAAAAGTAAACTATGAAAATGTTTTTTTAAATAACTGTCACTACCCCCACGCATACACTTTTTTTTTTTTGTTTGTTTAAAACATCTCTATTAATATAATATAAAAACAATACAGCATTTTCACCTGCTGCTGCACAGGTTTTATAGTGAGTTTGGTTTGTGTGGCTGTTTCTCCGAAAGAATAAACAAAATGTCATCCAAGCAGGGCCAACTTGGATGTGAAATCCAGTGTATCCTGAGAATGTTCTTGTCATTTCAGTAATGCCCTTGCTAATTTATTGTAAAAAACTTTCACACAAAAATTCTCCAGTGAACAGTTGAGTTTTTCAACTTGATTTAGTCTTGATCAACTAATCATTTTAACACAAAATCTCAACTGAAACCATTGAATTTTCCCACACAATGCAGCAGTGTTAGCTCTACTGAGTAAACCCAGTTTCCATTCTCTGGAAGACAGGCCAGAGATAGTGAGGGGTTAGATAACCATCTGTATTTTTACCTTTGATTTTTTTTTTTTTTTTTACTATTTATGGCCTTGATCTAAGGAAAAATTGTGCTGGAACATCTCCACTATCATAACTCATGAGTTATGATAGCTCTTGAATTATGATACTGGGGATATTCCAGCACAACTTTTCTACTGTGCTACTTGAAGTGCAGACATTATACTTGAGCAGTCAGCCCTGTGATGAATTATATATTCTCATTCTTTTTTCAAAGTTTTAAAAAAATATATAAATTGTTAGTTGGGAGGTGAAAGCAATCATTTCACACTTTGAAACGCTTTTATAAAGCTTAAGACAAATTTATATTTTGGGGAAAAAATGTACATTCCAGAAAAAATAAATCATATTTCACAAAACAAGTTAACAAGACAAAAACAACTGGAAAGTGAATGTTCCTATTGTTATTATCACTACACATATCACTATTATCAGTATTTATAGTGATCCATGATGGAAAGCAATCATGCAGCATTTTATGGCACACATATAATAGATATAGAGTAGTGGTTTTCTTTTTCGTGAGGTCGATTTTTAGAATTATAAGTTCCCTTAATTTTATGTTCATATTGGGTTGACATGAGGAGAACTGTATTGAGCCTGCAGGAAATTATTTAAGGATTTTAAGTACAAATTAAATCAGTTTGTAAAAGAAATAAAATTGGGGGACATGTCTGCAAAGATGTAAAATAACATTGATACAAAGTTCATTTTTGAAAAAGGTGTTAAGCCTAATATTATATAATATTTTGAGGAGGAAGTAAAAAAGATCTAATAAAGAAATCTACCTTTAAATGAGATCTAACAAGAACTGCACCAAAAGACAAAAATACATAGTTGGCATCCTTATTATAACCTGCTCTTAGATCGTTAATTTCAGACTTATATTTTCACTGAGTTTTATGTTTCTCTCTATTTCTTTCTCTTTCTGTTAGCACAGCCACCAATACTGTCGTAAATATGTCAGTTAGGAATGCTGTATTAGGTACACGTCTACTACAACGCTTATTCACTTTCCTTAGCACATTCAGTGAACACGTGAACAGGACGCTGACGTGGTCACGTCAGAGGTATCTGCCCAATGAGACTGGTTGGAAGTAGCGCTCTTTACCTTTGGGGTTATTGGGAATTTCACATAGGCCTCAGTTTAGTAAAAGTGTTCTTGTCAAATTTCTGTCATATATTATTTTAATTTTTCTGTCCAGCAAATAAACTTTTGGCAAAACATTTTCAAATAAAAGGGATGTTACATTTTTTTATTCAAGTGAGGAATTCCTTGGCTTGACAGCAGGACCAATTGAGGTTAAATAACTTGGTGTGTCATTATTTTTCTGGTCAGAAACACAAATTCTCGGGGAGGTGCATTACCTAGTTTGCAGAATTCTGTAAAGCTAAAGTGCCTTGAGAGCTCTTTCATGAGACTGTCTGAACCGGGGGCTTTGTCATGACACAGTGGACCACTAATGGGACTTGTTTATTTGTTTTGTGAAACATTAATTATTTTTGTGAAATGCAAATTTGTTTCAGGACTTGTGAATCTGTTTGAAGTTTTGTTAATTTGTTTTCTCAAAATTTTAATTTGTCTTTTTCAGAATTTGTAATGTTGGTTTGCACCTCCCGGTCACCATTATATAATCAAACACATTAAGTTTTGGCAGTGGATGCAAACCTGTCAGACTACCCAAACCCATTGGATGGAATCATGAAATGTAACTCTTCACAGCCTCTTGACATCTGCTTACTCCATCACACCTTCCCCCATCACCCAAACTTTTGATGCATGCACTGTTCCTGTTCCCATCCTCTGGAGAGAAATTGAGGATTTAACTTTATTGAAAACAGCTGCATGATCTTACCAGCTGATGTGAAAGAGAAGCCACATGCACACAAATTACTACCTAGCTATAAGGACACACTTCTCCAGCAAATGTAGGTATTGCAATCAAAATAGGTGTATCATTATCATATGATATTTGATTTCAGATGAATTATCACTTACTTTTTTTCAGAAGAGGCATTTTTCATATTGGTTTCTAGTGACATCTGTAAAACCATAAAGACAAAGTAAGAATCAAATCCAAAGGATGACATAAACCTTAGCTGTTGTTCCCTTAGCAAGGTGTTAATCTCCTTGAGTAAAGCTGAAAGAGACTTGTGTTTCATAGTCATATGAAAGTTGACAGCTGTTACATTTATTTTAGCCATTTATTTTAGCCTAAATAGAGGAGGTTGCTGGTTGCACCAAGCAGGATTTTTACAGGTTCCATCACTAAAAAGTATGTCATTAATAACAAGTTATAAGATAATAAAACTTGACATACATTTGGGTCTAGTTTTGAATGCTTTTCTGTGAAAACAAAAACACTTTCTAGTCATGAGGTTTGTCTGACAGACAGAGCAGACATAACCCATCCATACAAGAACCTAACAGCCCATTTCAAAGGACGTGGTAACCCATACTCCCAGAGTAACCCCCACAGGATTCCCCGAGGGACACAGTCGGACGCCTTCAGGAAGTCCACAGAGCACATGTGGGCAGGCAAACTCCCATATATATATATAGTTTATACATATGTATGCCCTGATAAATCCGCAGTAAGAAGCGCCTCATGTTAAAGCAAAACTATAAAAATCCATACATCTGTCTGCTGAGATTCAGAGAGCTGTTAACAAAAACTGATCATCAGTAGTCAGCTGAATAAAACTGCAACTACAGCATGCCATGCATTTGTTTCAGGTTAGTTGCAGTCAGAAGAGTGTCTGAACATCTGGAAATGATTTTAGGACCTTCCACTACAGAACAGGGCCGTTAAACAGTGTGTGAATTAGCTATTCACTTCAGATCTTCAGAGAGAAACTGTGTAAAGTAAATATTACACGAAAAAGATGTCTATCAGTCTAATATTATTTGTGATTGACATATGATTGTAAGCCATCTGGATTCTGTAATGTGAGTAAAATTCAAATGATCTCTACTAAACATCTCTCTGATTTAGATTACTTTAGTTGTGATTATTAAGCAAAAGCTAGAACTTAGAAAACATATATACTGACCTTAAAAGTTTAGGTGAATAGATAAGACAGTTTATTGACCCCAAACCAATTTTTTTATATACATTTTCCTTAGTGTGTGTGTCTGGGAGTGGTGAATGTGGGTTGAGGATTTAAGCCAAGTCAAGATCCTATGTCGTCACCAACAAAATAATAAATTGTCATAACAGTTGTAGAAAAACAACTGAGGAAACCTCTTCTGGAGAAAAAAAAGTTGTGTAACGTTTTTTGTTTGCCAAGGGCATTTCAAATTAGCAAATATCTAAAATAAAGCAAAAACAAAACTGAGGCAAATGACTTTCTAACTACTGAACTGCTTTTCTGCTCTATTATTTCACGTTACAATTGCTTTCAATGTAACAGAACAAAAAGTTCTCTTTCTGGACATGAATAAATTAACATCTGATAGCAATATTTCATCACATACATGTCATTGAAATATATTCTTATTGCTGCATCATGCCGGGAAAATGCAGTTTAGAATACAGTCGAGAAATAAGGAGGAGATGATCATCTGCCGCTTTTTTTACTCACCAGTTCAATACGGTCTTGACAATGGTCAATCCCATGTCTACATTTCTAGTGCCATATTCTAAAACCACGGAGCACTGAGACAAAACCTCAAAACCAACCCCAACTTTTTTTTTAACCTCTCCTACTTTCCCCCCCTCCTGCTTCCCTCCAGATGTGACTCTTCTTCTGTCATTTAGCTTTCGCTGGTTTAACTCCTTTCTTCTAAGAAGTAAAGAATAGACGTTTCGACATCTCTTTCTGCTTGGACAGAATTTGCTGCAGTTACTTAAGCCATAATGTAAAAATAAAAAAAAAGTTATTGAAAATGGCATTATGTTTGCTTACTTTTTATATTACTAGAGACATAAACTACAATGGAACAGCATTATGTGAGATAAGTTAGCATACAGTGGGGAAAAATATGTACATTTTGTTTTACATCAGCGTGTGGAAACCCATTTCCGTCATCAAAGAAAAATAAAAGCCAAATTAGGGCTTTTATTTTGGTATTTCATTCTGGTCTCTTCCATACACGTCAGCTAGCTGAATCGTATGATAGAAAAAAAACTTCATTTCCCTTGATTCAAAGGTGCATAGAGCTGTTGTAAAAGGACAGGTCAAAGTTGATCCCTTAGTTAGGTTTGCTCTCACCACTTGAAATCTAGTCACCAATTTCTTTTAATCTATTTTCAAAAAATCAATATTTTTCTTTTGTTTTGATGAATTGTAGCTTCCTCTCAGTCTTGTTTAGCTGGTGTAGCGCAAACTCTATCTTTAATAACTCGTAAGGCCACGTAACTCGTATAACAATAAATAGGAGGATGAGGAACAGATTTTTCATTATTTGGGTATGTAGGAAAATAACTAACTCAAATAAATTAATATCACCAAATAAAGCTGTTGTTTTTTTCGCAAAACTGCATCGACAAAAGTTGCAGGGTAACCTTATGAGTGGCCAACATTTTCAACTAGGAGAAAAGTAGCTATTGCTGGAATACGTTTAAGTGGCATTAGCAGGCATGTTACCGTCTATCTGAAGAATCTGTTGATAACATTTTGAGACACCACCACATTATTGGTTAGCAGTGTTTTAGGTCATAGCAGCATGGATGAAAAAACTTTGAAGATGTTGGTGAAGCTAACTCAGGAAGGACGCTTAAGCTCTCTGGAGAAACTGATATCAAATGGAGGCTCAGCGGCGACAAACACAGTTAGCACCAAACACTTTGGTCGGTCAGGAGACACTTTGCTGCACTATGCAGCTAGACATGGGCACCTGAAGATTGTCGAGTATCTTATAAAGCAGTTAGGTATGGACGTGGACATTTACAATAGCGATTATAAGAGGCCATTGCATGAAGCTGCTTCAATGAGTCACCACGAATGTGTAAAGTATCTACTTTGGGAAGGAGCAAAGGTGGACAGCTTGAAGAAGGGCGACTGGTAAGAATAAATAATAGTTCCTACATTTCATTGCAGGGAGAAGTATTCAGGTTGAATTGGCCCTGCAAACGTACTATCGACCTTCGATAGCTCAGTTGGTAGAGCGGAGGACTGTAGTGGCATCATGCTGTAATCCTTAGGTCGCTGGTTCGAATCCGGCTCGAAGGATTTAATTTTGACAAGAGATATTGCATCGTTAGAATGGTAGGACTCTATTAACTTTTTACCGCTGCTTCCTGATACAATTGCATGTGTGTTTATTTATCTTCAACAAGGTTAGTGTTTTCCAAAATATGTAAAACAAATGGTAAAAAATGGGTTGTCATTAAGCTTGTGTACAAATGTATTGCTATTTGCTCCAATTTTTTTTAAATGTCAATTTTCTATACTCCCTCTCTCTCTTTCTCTCTCTCTCTCTCTCTATATATATATATATATGTATGTATATATTAACAAATTAAAGACTTTCAATATATTTTCCTTGCCAAAAGCTAAAGTACATTCTCTTACTCAGGACTCCTCTAATGATGGCGTGTACTCGGAAGAACCTGGAAGTTATACAGGAGCTTTTGTTTCGTGGAGCTGATCCAACTTTACGAAACAAAGATGGATGGAACACTTTCCATATCGCATGTAGGGAGGGTAGTCTTATGGTCGTTGAGCACCTGCTTAATACTGCACCAGATATCTGGAGGACGGAGAGCAAAACATGCAGGACACCATTGCACACTGCAGGTGAAGTGCCATATATCTTAAGTTTCAGCACGCACTTCTTCCTGGTAAGAACCTTAGCAATAACTGACAGATTACTTTCTCTGCTTGTTATACAGCAATGCATGGCTGTGAAGAGGTTGTGAGGATCTTATTGGAGAGGTATGTTGTAATTCTGTATGGGGTATATATCCCACAAAAAAACATCCTGTTGAATCATATCAATTTTATTATTCATCTACCAGTAGATGTTGTGGCTTTTCAGATGTTGTTGCAGGGGTTAGAAGACTGGGTGGGTGGTTAGACCTAATGTGTATGACCTGTGGGGTTCCCCAGGGATCAATCCTGGGACATCTATTGTTCAATCTTTACATGCTTCCATTTGGCCAGGTAATACGCAGCCATAATGTGTCCCATCACAACCATTTTTGTGACACTCATATCCATGTGTCATTGCCCCGATTTATTTTATCACTGTATCAAACAATTCAGTGGGGAAGCAGAACTACTCTCTCCAGTTAAACTCAGACAAAACTAAAATAATTCTCTGTAGCCCACAAAAACAAAGAGAAAGTACCAGCATGACTACATTTAATGAATAATATTGCCAAGCTTTTATCATCTAAAAAGCATTGGCAGAATCAAAGCAATATTGTGTAAACCAGGCTTAGTACTTTTGGTTGCAGGTTGGACAACTGTATTGGCCTGCTCATTGGGCTCTCTGAACAAGCAGTAAAACAGCTGCAGAAGATCCAGAAGGCTGCTGCACGAGTTCTAAATCGAACCAAGAAATACGACCATATTGAACAGTGCTCAGGTCTCTACATTTGCTTCCTGTCTTTCTGATAATAGACTTTAAAACAGCTCTGCTTGTGTACAAATCTCTTCATGGTCAAGCAGACTCTGAGAACCTCAGGTAGTGGTCTCCTGCTGCTGCCCAGGTGAGGCTGCATTTCAGTGTTACGCTCCTAAAATCTGGAACAGTTTTCCCGAAGAAATGAGACAGGCCTCAATGCTGCCAGTGTTTAAATCCAGGCTGAAAACGGTTCTATTTAGCTATTCGTATGACAACTGCAATTATTTTATCTAGACTTTTAATTTAGTTCATGATTTTTATTTGTTTTATTTATCTTGAATTTATTTCTGCTTTTGAAATATTATTTTAGCATTTTGTACACGAAAATGTTGGATACAAATAAACGTATATGGCCTTTTTGTATATATTTTTGTGACGTGTGCTGGTTTTTAAACGTTACTGAATGTCTTCCAGGTGTAACTACACCCCAGATAACACTGACAGCTGTGGAGTCACACCTTTTATGGATGCTTTAAGGAATGGACACATCTCTATTGCCAAGCTTCTTTTAGAGAAGCATCAGGTAAAACAAAATGGTTCTACACAGTTATGTTTCAGCAATAGTTTTATATATATACACTTTTAACTAAAGCATATGTGGTAGTCATCTCCAGTGGCAGCTGATGTACTTGGAACTAAGCCAGTGCACCAGGTTGCTATCACTGGCCAGGAAGAGGCCCTGCGATTCCTTGTGCAAGATCTCGGTGTAGATGTGAATCAGAGTGCGACGGATATTCAGCTCACTGCCCTGCATTATGCTGCAAAGGTAAGACAAATAATTTCCAACCAAGGTTCTCACACCTTAAGGAAGTTCTGTTGTTATGTGGGAATTATAACTCTCAGTTTTAAGTTTCAAACACTTTCTCCGCTCTTTTGTTTCTTTACTCCTGTCAATCACACTATGTATGTTGGAACATTAAACACAACATATTTGCAAAATTGTTGACAGTGTGTGTAAATTACTTAGAAAACAATCAGAAAGACCTAAACAGGTAGCTACAAATATAAAAAAACCCAACTTCTGATAATAATGAAGGTGTGCTCAAGTTAATTTGAAAAGGAACAGAGGCCATAGAAAGATTTGTACTTTTTCAGCTTCACATGGACACCATAGAAATATTATTTAATTTAATTTATTTTTTATTTAGTTTTCCATTTTCTAGCTCATCTGTCCTGCTTGTATACTAAAAGGCAGTCAACATAAAAAAACAAGTTTATTTAAAGACTTACATTGTATTTCTAAGGCTATGGCATCTGAGTAGAGAATACATACAACTTTTGAAACTCAAAATGAATTAAATCAAAGTTTTTTTTTTTTCACATGTACAGTATGTGTGGTACAACCATAAGTGAAATGCTTTTATCACTGCTCATCCATAGTATTAATAAAAATGACAAAATATACTTTTGTATTAAAAAAGGATGTATGAAAATTGAAAAGGAGTAAGAGAAATATGAACAAAAAAAACACTAAAGTGTTCCTCTAGAGAGGTAGAGAAAAGAACGATTCATTTTGTTCCATTTTATGGGTCAAATAATACATTTCAAAATGCGACACTAATAGAATACCCAATGCTTGGACGAATTATCTGTGGTGTGTTTTGGGGTTCGTGGGTGTTTTGGGTTTTGTTACAATACACTTGCCCGGGTGACACAATAGACTTGCAATGTAGCAGTTCTTTGCATTTCAGGAATAAAAACTTAAAGAAAAGGGTCAGGATCCCTTCATATGTGATGGACAATTTTACCCCAAAAAATTCTCACCTGATGATTTTTTTTAGGAGGGACACACGGCTTTAATAAAAACACTGTTGGAGTTGGGGGCAGATCTTTACGTTCAGGATAAAAAAGGACGGACTGGTAAGCTTCAGACTTTTTCATATTTAAATGGAATCATATGTTATTAAAATTTTATACAACTTCAAGCCCTACATTTTTCTTTTTTTCAAAAAGTTATATTTTTTTGTATTATCTATCTCTGTTATATGTGCTCTTGGGCTGGTTTCATGACTGCTGCATATAAAAAAATCAATAATGAAATATTGATTAATTTGAATAAATCTAACACATTTAAGAAAATAATCTTTGTAAGTGACCCATTCAATGAATAATAAAAATCATTCAATAAAATTGTATAATGATTTTTAGCCTGACCCAATTTTAAATGAATTTCTGTTATTTTACCTCACTACATTAAATTTACATTATATTTACATTTTTCCATTTAGTAGATAATTTATGGAAAAAGGAACACATTTAACTGTTTTATTCTTCACTGCTAATTCAGTTTGATTTTCTCTGAATCTATCAGCACTTCATATGGCTTGCATCGGGCAGCATGTAGAAGCTGTAAGAATTCTCCAGCTGTTTGGGCTCCAAGACTCTGAGGATGCGTCTGGCACAACGGCACGGCAGCTTGCGAAGAAACCTGAGATTATGCAAGTGTTTGAATCTGAGCTGTCTGGACCATTAGACACACTAATGTCATGACTCTAAGCGCATATTTATAACTCGGTATTGTTGTCTTGACAGTGTGAATATGCTTGAAATAAATCTTATGGAAGAGGCTGTGCCTTAAAAAAGAAACAGGGTGTGTTTTTTGGCTGCCTTGGTAGCTTAAAAGTAATCATGCTCTGAAGTCCGGCATGGATGGTAAAGAGAGAAGCTGTTGTTTGTCACAGGACTTTATATATACTTTGTTGGTGTGTCGAACATTAACTTGTTTTATGCAGTAAAACAAATTATTTGGCAAGAAAATGCTGTAGAAATGCGCTTCACTTATTGGAATAAATGCTTTTCTTTTCCCAACATTAATTCCAGGGTTAGACTTTAAAGAGTAAAAAGTTTATTGTTAAAAGAGATAAGTAAGATTTTCTTTTTGTGTTTTTAGAAGCTATCACTACTTTTTTTCCACACAGACAATACATTGCAAAGGACAATTAGCGCCTCATCTGAGATTGACAGGCGCAGAAGTCCCGCCCCTGAAGCGCCTGACACTGAACCGCAGCCTTTCTCATTTCCAGCTCCCCAGATCTCCATTTTCTTCTTTCCAGACTGTAAGGAAGAGAAGTCTGAAGATTCGAAAAAATGAATGAAGAATACGACGTTATCGTTTTGGGTACTGGTCTGACGGTGAGAGAGCGTCAAACAATGCAATTTGCAGCGTGGAAGTGATTTGCAACCTGTTACCAACGCAGTTAGCGATTGACAGTTGGGCTCTGAAATAACTAGGCCTAATAGGCTAAGCTAACGCTAAGTAGCTAGCTTAGCCGCGAACCGAGTCAGGGACTACACGAAATGTAATGGAAACATGAAACGAAGGAGCTAACGCCACCGGATAGCATTGTGCCTTTAATGTCTAAAGATTAACGATACCAGTTGCAAACGTACACAAAATTACTTTAAACCTTGTGCAGTAGCTGTTCATAGTAACTGTGCTGATGAACCTGAATGCGATTTACACAGCCATCTTGCAGCTTATTGGGGGCCAGTTTAGAAATAGAAATATTTTCTCAAGATTATAAGGCGGATGATAAGTACGCTAACGTTAGCCGACCTACTTTTGCTAATTAATTAGCTGGCTAGCGGTGGAGTGGCGACTTGTCTTAGCTTCCACAATAATCTTATTTTAAGAACAGCCTGACAACAGATTTAATGATGCTTTGACACTTTTGGGGAATTTTGATTCACATGTATTTAAAAATGGTTTCAACTTAATAAGCTGAAAAGTATTCTAGTTTCCGCATTAAGTCAGTATGGTGCACTGAAACGCTTGACCGATAACATTTCAAGTTTGTTTTAAACATCTAAACGAACCGTCGCAAAGTTGGCAACGCGTATGTAAGATATTTGGAGAAATTCCAGTTCGTTTATGTAGGGTGTTTTTATAAAACACTTTCCTTCTTAGGGAAACAAAACAAAGTAGTTTACCCGTTCTCAATGGCGAAAAATGAGTCTTGTGGTCTTCCTGAGTTGCTGTCAGTTGTATATGGCAGAAGCATATCATGGAAATCCCGTGGTAGCTTTTGTAGTCAATCGCTTGGCTTTACATCTATTCCAAGGCACTAGAATGCGTTTTCTGGACTGTCCTCAATCCGCAAAGCATTCTTCAACTTGGATATTATTACTATTCAGCCAAGCCACGTTTATTGAGATTGTTTCACAGAAAAGAATAACGAAAGCTAAAGAGTTAAAGCAGAAAAGAGTTAGTAAAGTTGCAACGGTGAGTTTGATTTAAAATTTGGTGACCAGATTGATGTTTAAACTCCCACTTGGGTGTGGTTCTGTCAAAACTGGAACTGAAAGAGTACAACAGGAACACTAGACTGCCTCTACAATGAGACCTGGTTTCCATCGTAGTAGACAATACTTGCATACATAAAAAAAAAGCCTGTTGATAGTTGGAAACTTTTGGTTCCTTATAATCTTCACCTGTATGTGTTACGTTCCTCTTTTTATGTTGTGAACTAACATAATAATAGTTATTTTCTCTCAGTAGTTTGTTCAAAATTGGATAACATTTAATTGTATTTAGCATTGTAAGAAAAAGTAAACGCTGCTGTTAATTGTGTTTTATTACTTATTTTTAAAGAATATTGCTAATTTAGATCACTGCTATTCAACATTTCATGATCAGGTGATTTAAGTTTATGAAGTTAGCAGACACTTTTATCTGAAGCGACTTACAAAGTCGGGGGGCACCTTTAATATGTGTTAATACTTTAATGTACTAATTAAAACTTTGTAAGTGTTTCAGGGTTTGTTTTCTGTTCCTAAATTTGGAGCAGAGTTATAAGTGTACCAGTTTGAAGAACTTTGTTGTTATAAGGTAACCTACATTTTAAGGATGAAGGTTTAATCCCCACAATCCTTCATTTTGCATGGGTTATGTTGTCTTGAATAAAAAGATACAAATTTTCAGATATTAATCTGGCATACATTGTATTTTTATGTGGGTTGCCATCTGCAAAGTAGTTTGACTCAAGGCGTCAAGTGCAGTTTGATTGATATCACAATGCTTGTGAAGATCTGGTATTCTGCAACTCTTGGCCTTCATGTGAGGCAGAAACATGTTTATACTTGTATGCCAACAATGGACAAATTTGACAATGGAGTAAATGACTTGTTTTAGTAATTGGCTGTTGAAAGTTAGCAAGACGTTTAAAGTATATTGCAAGGTCATTCTTTTCATTTGTGTTTGATGATCATTGCATGCTCTGTTATAAAACTTGCAGCAACTCATATCTTTCAATCAATATGAGTAAATTATTTTATAACTCGTAAGTGTTGCAAACCTCTCTCTTGTCCCTTTTTATGTCACATGTTTTGCTTGTAGAACTTAAATCTGCTGGTCATCGTAGCTAATGTTTAAGTACATTAAATGTTTTTTTTAAGTCTTTATATATAGCACGATTGGTAGTTTTTAGACTGTATCACTGTTATTTATGAAATGTATATATGTACATATGTTTATTTTTATTTGAGCAGTGTTTTCTGGTCAACCATTAATATTTAGTTTCTAATAACTTCACAGAAAAGGGTATCTAAGCAATCTTCATGCAATCTTTCTGTGCTTGTCCAAAGATTTTGTACAGGTTGAGGATTAAAGTCCAATGTGTGACTTGAATATTTGACTGCTGTATAATCAAAGCGTTTAACCTTAATGTGTAAAATATGTAATTTAACATGGACATTGACTCTGCCTCCAGTTAGTTACATTGGCAGCATTTTCTGCGTGATTGCGAGCTGTAATCATGCGTTTTCCCCTCTGTCAGCATGGCATCAGCTATTTGGCTGAGATAGTGATGAACAGGCTGCTTCTATGTCTGTCAAAGCCTGCATTTATGCAGACAGCAAGTTGGCTTCAGATGCAGAGTGATGCATCAGAACCTCTGAGGCTGGTTCATCCTGAAAAGTGCAGAGTTCAAATGCATCGGTTTGAGTGTCTGTCACTTTTAGATGTGAGCTCTGCAACATCACTAATTTTATCTTTCCCTGAGCAGGAAATGTTTTCTTTAGACAAAGGCATCACCTTTGGAAAAACTTTGGGTACCATTGCTTGCAAATATCAGAATATCAAGATTGTAGATAATACTCTATTCTGTGCCTGACCCTGTGTAACATTTCTATAAAGAGTAATCATTGACTTGTGTGGACAACATTCCAGTCTGTCTATCCATTCAGTCCTTACCCTTTATTTTGCTCTGACACTGATAAAAAAAAAGGATAGTTGTTGTTGTTTTGATTAATCAGTCTGTTGGTTTTATGTAGAACCTGGCACAAACTAAACTATTCCTGTGTTTATCTGTTTTCATCAAATGTGCAGTTTGACATGTTGTGTGAAGTAGATTTATTTCTTTTACCATAATTGCAAAAGCGGAAATAACTATTTCTATGGTTGTATATTGTCAAAATGGGCTAAAATGGACAAAAGAGAGGTGTACTAGCATGTAGGAGTTGTTAGCTGTACAGAGCTTTGAGAGAGCTCTTAGTTTGGTCATACGAGCTGGTGGTCCGGGCACATTGTTTTATCCTTTTCTAGTCTCCAGCAAGTCAGACCAATGTATCCTGGAAAGAAACTATTGACATTAAGCCCTGTTTGTTTTTATCATGTGATGGATGAAAGTTAGCACGTGCCTCTCAAGTTCAACCATCAGCTTAGCTGTAAAACTTGTTCTGCACTCACATGATGCATGTCGCGTTTATCTGATTTCTACAAACCTGCCACTGTAATGGTATTAAGGCAAAGGGAATGCTAGAATTTCTGGTTAGCAAACCCACAGATTTTCGTTCACTACCAAACCACTGAAGTCTAAAGCCCAGTGGAAGCTGCAATTATTTCTCCAGCTCCACATAGGCATGCCAGACATTATGCTGTTTCTGGGTGTGTCGGCTACATTTTTTGAGCTGCCTACATTTGGCAGTACGTTTCTGCTCTGGCTAATCCCATGCTCAAAAAAAGTCACTGAAATGCAGCATTGTTTGTATGTAGAAAGGGATTTTTTTCAGAAAATGAGTTAATGGAATTTTTAGTCATTAAAGACTGGTCTTAATATTCCATTTCTTCATTGCTATAACTGTGCAAAGATGTTTAAGATTAATTTTTTAAGATGAAATGCAATTTTCAACGTAGTTTAGTTTTAGTTTAGGACCAAAAATGCATGGTAGTAAATATCTGACCATCTCAACCTTTACTTAACCTCATATTGTCTTCCCATTTACAAAACAAAATTTCCGCAAGAATGCTTTGTTATATTCTGAAACAAGAGGCATAAAATGATCATCTAATTTATTTTGATCCTTTTTATTGAACTTTTTTCCTACACATTTATATATTTATTTTGCTTATTTTATAACGGCTGGAATGCTAGATATAGCTCACTTAAAATTATACTCAGGTTGTGGAAAAGTTATGGATAATATAAAAGGAAAATTGCAAAAAATATTATTTTTGAAAACCACCAAAATAGTATGTCTAGTGCTTGTCAAAAATTAGAGTGTTCATTTCAAACTATTTCAGTAACAGAAAATACCTTCACTTGTCCTCCCAGGTCAAATCCAGCTGATCATGTTTGAGTTGTCAACTTGTTTCCAACATCTTAATAAAAAATGTATATAAAAATCTTTGATGTTATACACATAACCTTTTTTTGTTTTATTTATTTCTTTAAAAACTAAATATAAGTTATTTTGACTTTTTTTAATTGGAGGCACATGAACTAATATAATGTAACAAACTGACCCAACGACAACCAGGAGGTTTAAAGTAATTCTGTTTAAGAAAAAAGTGGAAAGAAGTGACCAACTTCATGGCTTTAATAAAAGGAACAATGCCAAATTAAATATCATGGCTTTCATGTTTATGCTGGCTGAAGTGAATGCTTAGTGTGATGTTTTGAAAGTCATTTTTAGGCAAGACCATGCTGTTATAATCTCATTCCCTCTTTTTTTTTGGTCTCTTCCAATAGGAATGCATTCTATCAGGCATCATGTCAGTGAAGGGGAAGAAGGTTCTGCACATGGACCGCAACTCTTACTATGGAGCTGAGAGTGCTTCCATCACACCCCTTGAAGAAGTACGTCGATCTAAAATGAAAGAGGATTGGTGTCACTCATTGTTTTTATATTTATTGGCTTAAAACACATGTAAACCTCATTCAGTAAATAATACTCTTGTATTTATAAAAAAAAAAAAAAAGTATATTGGATCCAATATTTGTATTACTTTCTGAAAGAGATTCTGTGTCAGAAGTTGCTTTGACTGTTGACTATGGCTCAAGTCTAGTTTTGATATTGTCACCCTGCAGCTTTTCAAGCGCTTCAACCTTCCCGGCAACCCACCAGAGTCGATGGGAAAAGGCCGGGATTGGAATGTGGACCTTATCCCGAAGTTCCTCATGGCTAACGGTATTCTTTTAATTAGTCCTCTTTGATGTGAATGTGGTAATTTAAATCTGGCGTTAAGGAACACACCACTTGTATTTTGACAATGACATGAATGATTATGCACTAATAACGTCAATTACAGAACATAATTCTAAGAGTCTTAAGGTTTTATTAAATTACACTAAACAATTTTCTGGATTCAAAAGAGTTTCATAGAATTTTACATGGTGTAAAACACAAAAGAAAGTGCAGATGGCTATACAGTGTCATGCTCCTGTTATGGTTTTGGTCTTGATAAAAGTAAGTAAATGAAGGAAGGAAGGGCTCAGAATTAAGTGTGTTAAAGCTTAAGCTTATATTCTCATTATTTAAGTTAAATTCAATCTTATATATTTTGTGCCAAATCACAACAAACATTATCTCTAGACACTCCAGCTAAAATTTAATTAGAATCCAATTAATTTGAATCATGATCCAATCGTTTCATTGAATAGCAAATTATTCAAATTCATACAGAGACCATTACAAAAGCATTAAAAAAGTTTCCTCCCCAAGGTAATCAACAGAATTGGCAGAACCAGACTTGAAAAGGGGGAAAAAAACATTTAGCCTTTTTTCTGAAACAATGCTCTACTTTATTGTGCCCTACTTTAGTGTTTTGTGCAAAGTATCATCATAGTTTAAACAGCTTTAAATGAGTGTCCCTGGTAAGCAGTAGAGAGCACAAAAACTATAAATGGAGACTATTTAAAAGCATATTGAGTTTTCGTAAACATATTCAACATCAATATTTGCCCAATAACTGTTTTATGATGAAAATAAAGCATTTGATTTTTTTTCCAGGTCAACTGGTCCGCATGCTGCTTATCACACAGGTGACTCGCTACCTTGACTTCAAAGTGATTGAAGGCAGTTATGTGTACAAGGGGGGGAAAATCTATAAAGTGCCCTCCACAGAAACCGAGGCTCTGGCATCCAGTAAGTTTTTCAAAGCGTCGACATTTGGTGTGTCATCTTGTTTGATGAGTTCTCAAAGTTTACGCACTCTCTTTCAAAGGCCTGATGGGCTTGTTTGAGAAACGGCGCTTCAGGAAGTTCTTGATCTTTATCTCCAACTTTGACGAGAACGACCCAAAGACCATGGAAGGTGTTGATCCCAACAAGACAACAATGAGGGCCATTTTCCAGAAGTTTAGCCTGGGGCAGGAAGTTATCGATTTCACTGGCCACTCTCTGGCACTCTACCGGACAGACGAGTGAGTATTCCTTGGAGTTGTGATGATGCTTGTCAGACATGGATTTAACAATGCAAAATCTTGTCATTTTCTCTTTTTCCAGTTACCTGGATCAGCCTTGCATCCAAACGATAAACAGGATAAAGCTTTACAGCGAGTCTCTAGCCAGATATGGCAAGAGCCCATACCTCTATCCACTGTATGGTCTTGGAGAACTGCCACAAGGCTTTGCAAGGTAGAGAAGTCCTCCCTTTGCACACATTTTTATAGTATCATGTAAACCGTGTTAGATTATTAGCCAAGTAAAGCTCATGAAAAACATTTAACTAGCTAGCTTTTAGAATAGTCTGCACAAAGTGCTAAGAAAGCAACAAACTTGTTAAAAATGCATTCTTTTACTTCTGTAAAATGTTAAAGGTACTTATTGTTTACAACCCTCTGTGAGTTACGCGTGGCCACCCCTCTCCTAACTATCATTAGTGTTTAGAAAGTTGGGTGAGTCTGCAAAAGAATGCATCAATTTGCTTTAACATAATTTGAGAATTATTTCTCAGTGAATGTGATCTGTAAGATTAGGGTGAAAATGTAACTAAGATGTCTACGTATAAAACCTTGAACATTTGAATTTATAACTATCCAGATGTTACACTCATCTAGCAGTAATCTTGTTCCTGGTTAAATCTCATTTGGCGTAATTTGTTGACTCCATCACTGTGGTTACGGCAAGCTAAGCAGGGCTTTTATCACACTGGGATCTGAATGATATGAAGTGCAGCTATGATGATGCAGCTGTTATCTCAGTCAAGCAAACATTCCCGAACAGACTTTGCCAAGTTTAAGGAGAAAATTCTTTTCCACTCACAGTAAATTTCCATAGTCAGTCCAAGCTTTTAAAGGAAGTTGTTTAAATTTCTGAAACGATGTCAAGTACAATCTCATAAGATTGTTATTTGAGAAGTTTGGAAGCAAGGTAAAGTTCTCACAGGGAGAGAATGTTGGCCCTTACCCATTGACTTTGGAGTCGACATACAGTTGCTTCCTTTTATGCATCTTGCCTGCAATCTGGTACTCTTGTGTATGAGAGTTTGGTTAGGTGGCACGTATCAAAGTAACGTTCATCAAAATAAATGGTAGCTTTTTTTCCCCTCAAAAAACAACAATTGTAAAAGGCGAAGGATTGTTACTCATTTGCAGTGTCAATTTTGAGTGTATTTCTAGTACTGCAATATAATTGTCCAAATGTAAAACATACTTGAGAAATAAAGCATGAACAACTTTGGAAAATTTTCAAAAGCAATGTTATTTGTTGAAATGTGATTACATAAGAACTAGCGTACTGTAATTGGATATATTTTTATTCCCGGCATTTATTTTTTATTTTGTACATTTTACAAAATGTGTTCAAATGTGATTCTTTTACAGACTGAGCGCTATCTATGGTGGGACGTACATGTTAAACAAGCCCATAGAAGAGATTGTGATGGAGAATGGAAAGGTGGTGGGAGTCAAGTCTGAGGGAGAGGTGAGCATGTTCGTCTGAGCAAAATAATCTCTTAAAATTGTAAAATTGGATTATATTTAATTTTTAAAAAATTAAATTTTTCATGACTTAACATTAAAAGTGCAGTTCTTCCAACGTTTATCTCACAGTGGATCCAGTTCTGGGGGGTATTTATCAAGATCATCAATTACCACTTCAAGTCTCAATATTACTTTTGGTATTCAACTCATGATTATATTGCAGACTTGAAATTTGAACAATCTACAGTTGAGTTCAACGAGAAAAAATAACTAAGCTTCGATGTTAATGTTATTCGTGATTTATTCTATTCTATTTTCCTGATTTTACTTACTTTTTCATTACTTAAAAGGGGGGGCGGGCTGGAGCCTATCCCCAACAAACAATGGGCAGGAGGCACAGACGGGTCTCATTAGGTTTCCATTATATCAAAAAAATGTTTATTTGTTTTTTTCGTTTCCACAGATTGCAAGGTGCAAACAGCTCATCTGTGACCCTAGCTACATTATGGATCGTGTCAACAAAGCAGGTCAGGTGATAAGAGTCATCTGCATCTTAAATCATCCCATTGCCAACACCGGTGACATCAACTCATGCCAGATCATCATCCCCCAGAATCAGGTCAACAGGAAGCATGGTGAGTACACAATCTAAAGGTCTGTGCTGTAACATAAGCATGTAATGGAGATTAATGTTTAAAAAATTAAGTATGGCAGGAAAATGAAATATCAGTAAACTCAGGAAACAACTTTTTATATAGTGTTGTTTTTTTTTTTAAACTGCAGTCTGAGATTTTGACAAAAGCTTTGCATTTTCAATGTGAAACTAACAAAAAAATTAAAAATCTCCGCTTTTTCAGACATCTACGTTTGTATGATCTCATTTGCTCACAATGTGGCAGCAAAAGGTAAATACATTGCAATTGCCAGCACCACAGTGGAGACAAACGACCCTGAAAAGGAGATCAAGCCAGCCCTAGATCTACTTGAGCCCATTGAACAGAAGTTTGTCAGCATCAGCGACCAATACGCACCGACCGACATGGGGACTGATAGCCAGGTAAAATCTGATGACTCAATCTTGTAAAGACGAAAGATGACGGGTTTTTGTGGAATATTTCTGAGAAATTAATTTGAATTTTACATAACTTGCCAGGGTACTTCTGTTTATGTTTAAATAATCTCTTGTCAAACTGAAAGTTTTGCTGATACCTAGAATTTTCGCATTTTGAATAATATATTGTATTAATCAGAATTTAAATTAGATTCAAGTTTAAGTAATATATATATTTTAATTAATTGATGGAGATAGGACCCAATTCAACGATTATTGCTAATAAAGGGTTTGCAATTAATTTTTCACAATACATTTTTATGTAGTAGCACTGTCTGATAAAAGCGTAACTTGTTGATTTAAATAAATGTTGTTTGACAACAAAACCAATGACATGCATATATACATACACTCACACAGGCATACATGCACATACTAAATGATACTGACAATACTAGTAGATGCTTTTTGATTTTTTTTTACATAACGGGGAGCTTTTTTTCCCAGAAATTTAGACTGTACTGCATCTGAAAATTGATATTAGAGCTGTGTAACTGAAAAACAGTATCAAATTTCAGACATTTTTGGCAAAATTGCTGCCCTCATTTCTGTTTCTCTGCTTTAAAAACAAAGTCAAGAAATAGGTTATTTATTGACTAACTGCAGGGGTCCAATTGAATTTGTCGAATTACATTTTAATTACTTACATTTTTTTTATCTAAATATTTTCAGGAGAAAAAAACATACAAAGTCATACGAAGTAAACTTGTCATCTGTGACACGCAAGAGTTGCACAAGCTGGCATTTGAGTTTAACATAAAAAAAAAGAATGACAGAATGTGAATTAGCATTGCTAATGTGCCAGAAATTAGACATGAGAATGGTAGAATTAAATTTTTTGTTTTTTTATTCTTCTGTGAATAATTAATCAAATTAACACATCACAGTTAATACATTTATAGATAATCTATAGTAGAGTTTTAATTAATTTTGGTAGTACTTTAAGTGCATTTATAATCGCCATTGTACTCACTGATACTCTACAATGAGGCAGTTGGTCAGGGTTAATAGGAAAAGGGCATAATTACTAAACGGCTAACATTCTGTCCCCCTCTAGATCTTTATCTCCCGTACATACGATGCCACAACTCACTTTGAGACCACCTGTGATGACATCAAGGACATCTACAGGAGGATGACTGGATCAGACTTCGACTTTGCAGAGATGGAGCGCAAGAAGCAGGACATCTTCGGCGACGCGGCAGAGTAGATGCGACGCATCAGCAACACTTGATTATCAAAGATGACGACAACGGAAATCTTACATAAAATCTTACATAAAATAGAAAATCTTGAAAAAATATGTACACACCAATGGGCTAACTGAATATCCAAGTATAGGGTTTGCCCATTGAGGAGGTCCATGATATATAGAGAGATATGATGTAGTATTGTTGGATAGGGAACTGGGAGGGAACAATGCTTCAGATCACATTAAGGTGGATGTTACATTAAACACAGGTTATGCCTAGTACTCCGTAACATTTTTGAGTCATCATGTTAAGATGATGCTTTGTCCAAAGATGCCAAATTAAATTATAATTGATAATCAGTAATATCTTTTGCAAAGTATCTGTTGGGAGGGTGGGGAGTCCAATTTTTCTGTCATTGTGTAAAAGGATCTGTAAAATGTCCACAAATACAATATTTTTGTTCCTGCAGGTATGTGTTTTGTCATGTCGGGTGTAGAGAGAGAGAGAGAGAGAGAGAGAAGGGGTGGTTTGGCTTTATCCTTTGGTATTGAATCATGTATTTGAATGTTCCCGTGGAGTGCGATAATTTGACAAAAGCTGGGCAGTAGACAGTTCTGAGACTCAGCCAACATATCGTATGGTCAGAATTTGTGAAAAAAAGTGGTTTAGTTTATTTGCTTGGTATTTTCATATAAATATTTTTTACCTTTATTGTTTAATCCATAAACTGCCAAGACACATTACTGTCAGCCAAGCCACAGTAGTGAATGTAGTCGAGGATAAACAACCTGATCCTGTTCACAACACCTTGAGCTACAGCAGTGCATCAGAGGATATATATTAGCACCTGTATTATGCAAAATGATTGAAGACTCGAGCAGAAACTGTAGATGGCAAGTGTGGTTCATTATAAATTGCTTAAAAAGGACCAAATATGTACTGAAGCAGTATTGAACTGAGAGCCCTGTGATGCTGGTTTTGAACAACTGTAAGAAAAAGGAAAAAAATGCTTGGCTCAAATGATTTCTGTACTGCAAAGTTTAAAGTGACAAAAAAACTTTCATGAACCTTGGTGTTTCATTTATTTTTTTAACTTTTTTTTCTCAAGTCACAAAGTCAAGTGCATTTATACTTGGGTTGTGCTTTGTGTGATCCAAACTTATAATTACCGTGTGTTCTGGGACTTGTGTTGAATGGGAGCAGCAACTTTAGTACAGTGACGCATCCATAAACATACATGCACTATGATAGCTTTGGACTACAATTCCCACATTTCGCTTCGCCCACGAAATTTAAAACCAACGCACCGGTAGAAATCCAATCCGTCGTATTTTTGGACCCTTTAACCTTCTGGAAATTAGATTATACGTTTAGCGGTTTGGCATGGAGGTTACAGCAGCTCGCCGTTCGTTTCTTTGCGATATCGGTAAGCACTGTCAAGTTTAGAACAGATTATAACATCATAAACAGAACTTTATAATGCTAGGTAGCTACTGTGAACCTTTAAGATAATTTCCTGTATCACATGTGGCGTGACTTTACGTCTTTAGGGCTTAGACGACACATTAACTCAGCCTATATTAGAGTATTGCAAATATTTGCAAAGTTTAAAGGTGTCGCTTGGAAATGACGTAGCGTTTTTCTTGCAAATGAGTCTTCAAGCGTATGGCAGATATTCAAACCTGCATCTATTTGGGTTAATTGTCCTGTCTCAAAGGCAGTAATTGGGTAGGCTGCACATGGGCATGGTACTGCAGTAAAGTTGGCAACATATTCACAAATTCAGTGGCATGGTTGTGTGGCGGTTAGCAAAACGGTTTTCGGTTCGAAACCCTGGGGGAGCAGGGTCCTTTTCTTTACGGAGTTTGCATGTTCTCTGCGTGCGTACTCTGGCTTCCTCCCGCTGAATGTTCCCTAGGGGATAAATGTTAATGTGAGTGTGTGTGGTTGTTTGTATCTATGCGGCCCTGCGACGGACTGGCGACTTGTCCAGAGAGCACCAGCACCAGCCGCTGTGGACAATAAGCGGTAATGCATGGGTAGTTTGTCAAATGACAAATTCAGATGGGAAATAGAAGGGAAATACAGAAATTTTTGTCAACAATATGTATTTCTCACTCTAAATGGCTCAATAACTAGTATAAAAAAATGAAAAGAAAGCTCGAACGCTCAAGAATGGTGAAAAACTCCATAGCAATGAGTATTCATCAAAAGATACCAAGAAATAATATTTGTGAAGTGACTAATGACTAATAACAATTTATATACAATAATACAAATCATGACATTAAACCAGTATGCATGTCTTTATTTAAAATAGTAAAATTGAAATGTAACATCTTGTGCAACCTGTGCAAACAATTATGTATCAATATGCCCTATGTTCATCAGATAACCTGCTGGCATAATAGCCTGCCCATCAGGGGGTGTAGAAGCCTCTAATATTGAGACAATCAAGTCCGCACAAAATACACAGGGTTTCACCCCAAGTTCAGCGCTCTGAAAACTTAGAACCTTTCCTCCTTGTCCCTTCCACCTCACGCTTTGTCCAGCTTTGTCCAGCAACAGCAACTTTTCTTAGCATCTGCAGCAGCAAGGTGATGCTAGTGCCTCGACAGACAAGTGGGCAGCGGTGCGCCCACCGCTTTGTCCTTGTAGTAATTTGAGTAGAAATAAGCGGAAATGATTTGTTAAGACCCCAGCATTTGGTGGAGGACCTGAGTACTTGTTTAACTTGTGTTTTTGCTAATACAGGTGACAGCGTTTACCATGTGAAATTATGGCTTTCTATGAATGTGTTTGTGAGGTTTCTGGGCAGACAGAACTGCTCTACATGAGGCAGCATCCCATGGCAGGGCCTTACAGTTGAAGCAACTCATTGAAAATGGAGCATCTATTAACATTGTGACTGTGGACAACATAACTCCACTACATGATGCTTGCATACAGGGTCATCCAAACTGCGCCAGGCTGCTGCTGGAGGCCGGAGCCCAGGTAAGTCTATGTTCCAGAGGAGATAGCACTGCATGCACTGCTGTATAAAAGTATTGCAAAATGCTCTAGTATAATTGCATTAG
The DNA here is from genome assembly GCA_013363375.1 of Menidia beryllina. NCBI lineage: Eukaryota > Metazoa > Chordata > Actinopteri > Atheriniformes > Atherinopsidae > Menidia > Menidia beryllina. The sequence goes on along the minus strand of JABUIW010044429.1, from coordinate 577,931 downwards.
CTCACCAAGACAGGTGAAACATAAAAAAAAGAGAAAAAAAGTTTAAAGAATTTGTGAAAATCCATCAAGGCTGGAACAAAATACAGTATGACTCGTGCAAGACATTAATTGTTGGTCTGTGTCTTTACAGGTAGATGTACGGACTATACATGGCAGCACTCCTCTTTGTAATGCTTGCGCTTCTGGTAGCCTAGAGTGTGCCAAGCTACTTTTACAGTATGGAGCCCAAGTGAACCCATCTCTCACAGCCCTTACTGCTTCACCTCTACATGAGGCATGCATACAAGGTAAACTATCAGGGAACTAAGAATGAAAGGAATTGCTTATGTTTTTTCTTTGCAAGTGAGACTTTACATTCCTTTCAGGAAATGTGGAAGTTGTGAGGTTGATGATAGCCAGTGGCGCTAATCTTGAGGCATTCGACGTCCACTTTGGCCCCCCCCTTCACATAGCCTGCGTTAAAGGACATGTGGATTGTGTTAAGGAGCTGCTAAGAGCAGGTCAGTGAGGAATAAATAAGGTAGTGTGGGGAATGGAAACAAGTGGAAAACAGAGATTTTTCACAGCTTTTATGTTGTTTCCATAGCAACTTCAAAAACAAGATGGGGATGGTAAAATCCACGTCATCAAAACATGGCAGCCACTTAAGGGCGCTCAGACCAATAAATAATAACACTTGCTACAATGAAGCTCTGAACATGACATACATTTTTCTTACAGTTTATCACACACAATTCTAAAAAAACATGTACTATGCAACAGTGTGCAGACCTACTTTTAAAGATGCTGGTGGATTATGCATAACACAGTCATTAAAATATTTTAACTGTAAAAAATTGTATACAAATATTCCATGGAATAGAATATACCATGGAACCACCCTCCCAGATATTCTATTGGAGTATAATAAAAAATCCATGACTGAGTTCAGTAAGCTAATAACTGATATTTAAGAAACAACTGTTACGCTATAAAAATGATGCTGTAAATATATTTTTTGGGGAAAATAATCGATTGGAAACACTGGAGAACAGCAAAGAAAGTCTGGACATCCTGAAGGACTATTTTGACAAGTGTTTTGAAAGGATCATCGTGGGAAAAGTCAAACTTCATCTGCAGGTGAATTAATACAATTCAATTTCAACTTTCAATTTCAAATCAATCAGCCACCACCTTCAAGTCGAGTACCAACGGCGATTCGCTTCTTGTGATGTCTTCAACTGGCAAGGAATCTACTGACAGGTGCAGAGGCCCCCCTGCAGAGAACGCAACTCAGGGAGTCTGTGAAATCCCCCACTTCGGATAAGCCGAGTTTCTGAGGAAAAATAAAAGAAACAATCATCGACCTCCAGGTCAAACTGAGGGACAAACTGATGACGACCCTGGACTAGTGGTAAAGACTTATCCAAACTCAACCTAAACTCCCAAAAGACAGTGAGGAATATCACCCTCCACCAAGTACACTGCCAGGGAGGGAAGGGGCCTGATGTCTGCAGACCAACACTCATCGTGACCAAGTTTGAACACCATAAAAAGAAGGTTTTGGTAAGAAGCTGTAGGAGGGATCTGGGAGAAATCGGCGTCAGCTTTAACAACCAGTTTCCAAAAGAAATCCTGGATAGACGCAGGGTCCCGATCCCCATCTGGGAAAGTTCATTGAAGGAGGCTTCTGTTATCTTAACACACCAATTTCTGATGACATGGATCAGTTCACAACCTCTGCACGACTCTGATAATGTCATGCTGATATGAATCAGGTGTTTTGACCCCATAACTGTCACTGATCACGCACAATTTTTTTTTATCACACTAAAAGACTAAAGGAGGTACACCAACTATAAAATTAGATATTTAATACATCATTACTTAAAGACACTAATTTGAATGATTGTTTCACAAGGGAATGGTTAATATATCTAGAAAATAATGACTTACCAGGAATATCACATCATTCTCACTTGGAGGCAATGAAATCAGTAATATGAGGCAAAATAATTGATTTTTCATCAAATTAGAAAAACAAGGAAACTCAGGATTAAATCATGAAACGCTAGCTTCAGTGCTTCCCATGAAGAAGAGATAATGAAGGAATTGAGGATATCCAAACTTGAATTAAATGGAATTATTGATAAACAAACACAGTTTATCATAAAAGTCTTTGCTTGAAGAACTTTGAGCATGGCAATTAATACTCAACAAATATATACAAACAAGGAGAAAACAATAATTACTTCAGTTAAGAACTCAGAAGGAAATGTTAGTATTATTATTAGCACTTCTCCAACAGCCTGATGGCAGTTTCTCAAAACTACCACCAGGTAATTTTCAATTTCCTGTATAAGCTTACACCTATCTGGAACAATCCTGACATCCTTCAACATAAGAAAATGCTTAACTTTACTCAATGTATGCACAAAAAAATTAAACATATAGAACATATATAAAATCCAAAAGGGAAACTTCATTTAATTTGACAAGCTCATATCACAACATGGGTTTAGCAGCAAAACATTTGAGAATGTTTGAACATCTGACAGTGTTTGAACATCTTTAGTGTGACTTCAAATTGAATGTCATTTGCAGCTTATACAATAGAAATTTATCCACAAAACACATTATAGTGGGGACTTTTCATCATTCATTGTTTGGCATAGTGTGGTATTGAGATAACCATTCAGCTGCCATAACTCTAAACAGTGCAAGGTAATAAAAAATAAAAAATAAACATTTTATTCAGATTTTTTTCTTAGTATGAGTCCAAGGAAAATATAATATCAATGTCACAAAATATAGGAAAGCAATGTTTAATGGTATCATTACTATTATTTTTTTTTCAATATTTATAAAGAAATCATGGCTTAAACTATTCTTGACTTGCAGGTGCAAGGGTGAATTCAGTGAAGTTCCATGACACTGCTTTGCACCATGCAGCTCGAGCGCAAATGGTGAACATGATCGATATACTGGTGGAATTTGGAGCCAACGTGTACGCTAGTGACAACCTTGGAAAAAAACCTGTTGACTACACAAGTCCTACATCTCCCTCTTATTTCTCCCTCTGCTTTTATGAAAGTAATTTACAGCATTTCTTCTCTTTTATTAACCCATTCTGATTTGATCTGCTTTTGAGACAGTGTAAGTGAGTGAATGATGCCCCCTTGTTGTTGACAGGTAATCCACTGAGTCTACAGCAGCTTTGCAGGATTGCTTTGAGGATGATGCTGGGTACCAAGGCAACTGAGGTGATGCGTCAGCTCAGTATATCCCCCCGCATCCAGAGCTATCTTCAGTATTGTGATCATCCCACATCCCTGTAAAGTGATTTGTGAATTATGCGAATTAAGATTTCAAATAATATATAATTTTCCTTTATGTAATGTAATAGGAATTTATGTATTGTTTTTTAGACTATAATCTTTGATTGATAATGAATATGTGCATTATGAAAACGCGGATCATGCTGCCTCTCTCGCTCGATCGTGCCACTTCTCTCTGTTCAACAGAAGAGGAAGAACAGGAAGATCAGGCCATATCTAACCCAACATGCGACACAGCTCCTAGTACAGGCCTTAGTCATCTACCGCTTCAACTGCTGTAATGCCCTCCTAACAGGCCTTCCAGCCTGTGGTGTGAGACTGCTACAGATGATCCAGGATGCAGCCCGTTTGGTTTTCAACCAGCCAGAGAGCATGTCACAGCCCTGTTCACTGAACTCCATTGGCTCGCAACAAATTCAAATCACTGATGCTGGCGTACAGAGTGTTTGATGGATCACCCATCTACCTCAACACCCTCTTAAAGCCCTATGTCAACGCTCGCCCACTCTGTTCCTCCAAGGAGCGCCAGCGAACACAGCCAACGCCCCGTACAGGTCAATCTAGATTCTTGTCATCTGCTGTTCCATGCTGGTGGAACAACCTTACAACCACTATCAGTACATCAGATTATCTTTCCCCTTCAAGAAATCCTTGAAGACCCAGCTCTTCCGAGAGTATATCTTGTTCTGCAAGCTCTAAATGCGATTATTTCCTAATAGCATATAGCACTCAATGTATGGTACATGTGTAATCTGTGTCATAATTGAATGTTAAATCCTCTTTTTGTACGTTGCTTTGGATAAAAGCGTATGCTAAATGCATAGACATCTTGATTTTTATTGACTTATTGATTTAAAGAAAAAAGTACTTTTGGTCAACATAAAATGAGCTACCAGCTGTAAAAACTACAAGTCCCAACATGCTTCACGATGTGTATCTGTGTCACATGACTTCTGCAGAGCTTAGACTGCAAGGAAGCATCTGTTTACAAACAACGCCTCGCGTTGTTTTTTCGCCGACACCAACAATTCTGGGACAGGAGACTGGCAGAGGATGGAGATAGAAAATTTTCAGTCATATTGCTTTGGAGACATTGGTGAGTATTGCACGAAAAATAACACGACCAATGACTCGACTGCTTTTTCGTAACTTGACCCAGTTTACGGCGTTAGGTACTGAAGTAGAGCGTGCACGTTAGCTAAGCGTGATTGTAGCCTGCTGGTAACTCTCTGTGGAAGGTTTAATCTATATGAATAATCACAACACGTTAACGTTATGAGATGACAGCTATTACTTTTACTGTTGGCATGTGAATTCTGCACACACACGAATCAACAATTACCATACAGTATATTCATATGCCAAAATACGTCATTTATGATGTGTTTGAATGATTTTGCCCATAACTGTCTTGCGATTGTGATCAGGATATTTTTTAAATAATATTAAAAAAAAAATACAACTGGGATTTTAAGAAAATCAGAATATTGTCATATATTTACTTTGTTTTACATATTATTGTCGGTTTGAAAATAAATAATTTAGTGCAAGTGGCTCATTTCTGTTAAAGGTTAGTAAAGTTTTCTTCCCATTTTGTTCACGGAAAGTTTAATTAGTAAATTTACTTTACCTTTAGTGAAGAACACAATTGTTGAGCAGTATTTAATTACAGTTTTTCGCAGTTTAAACATCCATCCATCCATCCATTATCAATACCGCTTATTCCCTCATGGGGTCGCGGGGGGAACTGGAGCCTATCCCAGTGGTCAACGGGCGAGAGGCAGGGTACACCCTGGACAGTCCGCCAGTCCATCGCAGGGCCACACACAGGACATACAAGGACAAACAACCACTCACACTCACAGTCACTCCTAAGGGCAATTTCCCCAATCTCCAATCAACCTAACATGCAGGTTTTTGGACTGTGGGAGGAAGCCGGAGAACCCGGAGAGAACCCACGCAGACACAGGGAGAACATGCAAACTCCACCCAGAAGGGTCCTGGTTCCCCCGGGATTCGAACCCAGAACCCTCTTGCTGGGAGGCGATAGTGCTAACCACCACACCACTGTGCCGCCCCCAGTTTAAACATCAATTTGCAAATTAACAGTTTTTGGCAGCTACAATTAACTTTGTGTTAATCAAATTTTGTAATCTTTTTTTTTTTTGTTTTTTTTTTTGTAATATTGTATGCTGCGTTTCAGGCAGTTGGGCAGAAAGAACTGAAGTACATAAGGCAGCATCCCTTGGTCAGACTTCACAGTTGCAAGACCTCATCCAGGGTGGGGCCTCAGTTAATGTGGTTGCTGTGGACTCCATCACACCCCTTCATGAAGCCTGCTTACGAGGACAGGCCCAGTGTGTGCAGCTGCTGCTGAAAGCTGGAGCCCAGGTGACACACAGATTCATGCCTACTAAATTTTCTCTTTTTCCAAAATTGTTCTCAAAATCCAAATAATCCAAACAATTAGAAAACAAGATTACGAACAAGTAGTCTTTAAATTGTTGTTCACCTGTTAAATGTCTGTATATAATAATGATAAATCGACGTGTTCGATTTCTCCTTAGTCGTTATCGAATAAGTCAAGGTAAATGTCTAAGAGAAACAGCAGTAATGTAACTAAGTATTTTATCCTGGATCCTGTGATGCATCCTAGGTAGATGCGAGGAATGTGGACGGAAGCACCCCGCTGTGCGATGCCTGTTCAGCTGGTAGTTTAGAGTGTGTTAGGCTTTTGCTGGAGCACGGTGCTAAGGCCAACCCTGCCCTCACTTCCCGCACCGCTTCCCCTCTTCATGAGGCCTGCATGGGTGGTGAGTGTTTCACATGAACTACTGACAGTGCTTTACAAATGTATTAGACCACCAGCTCTAATAAATAAAGCTTTGGTACGTACCAAAAAAAAAAATTTTATGTTTCTGAAATTGAGAGACTATACCAAGTAGGAGGTCTTAAGTCAAAGGATATTTTTAAAACTATAATGGTTTTTGGTTTAAATTTCAAATATGCTGTTCTACTAAAAAGAGGAGAAAATACTAATGAACGTAATTATTTATTGTTTACGATTTTAAGATCAAGGTTTTCAGCCTGGGCATGCTCGGATTGGCTCAGGCAAACCGGTGTGCAGTAGAGCAGATCCCAAGAAGAAGAGAGAGCTTGTTGTGGAGCACGTTCTTAGGCAGGAATAAATTTTAAGGGGTACAAAGGCAATGTTTCAGGCTAAGCAGGGACAGTGGATTAACTGGGAAGGTGAAGAGAAGAAAAAGCTTAGTTGGAAAATTTGATTTTTGATAGGGGCAACATATGATGTATTGCCAACTCTGAAGCTTAGCAGTAGGTATTGAAGATAAGTGAAGGGGCCATCAGTTTGTGCCAGCTTGATATTTAACAAATTAATTACTAATATTTTCAGTTTTAATTATGTTTTTGAACGATTCTAAAAAAATATAGTGTTTTTGTTGTCCTAACTGGTGATCTAGTAAATTTGAGTGGCACTGTTTTTCCCTCATATTAGTTGAAAAAAAAAATCAAACTAAATGTATTTATTGTCTTTTTAAAATAAATCTTATTTAACTTTAGGTAACTCAGACTGTGTGAAGCTTCTGATTACCATGGGTGCTTGTCTCGAGGCGTATGACCTTTACTATGGGACCCCTCTGCATGTGGCTTGTGTAAACGAGCATACGGACTGTGTTAAAGTTCTTCTCAATGCAGGTGGGTTGCTGGATACACCAAACTTTGAGAACAAGGCAGTATATATTGAATTCATAATAAATGTTGATTACAAAAAGGGTAGGAGGGCAAATTAGATACTTTGTAACTTGCATTTTTGCAAGAAATTAAAGTCATTTTGTTCACACATATAATGGTATGATGGCTTTGATGACAAAGGGAATACATATAACTGGGAATTAAACAATATTAATTTGATATATAAATAGATAATAGCATTCATTGAAACATTAAGTCTTTCATTTTCACTAACTTCCGACGAAAAAAACTTTTTTTTTGTTACAGGTGCTAAGGTCAATGCTTCAAGGCTACACGAGACTCCACTTCACCACGCTGCTAAAACCATGCGAGTGGAGATGATTGAGATACTCGTGGAGTTTGGGGCCAACATCTATGCTAGAGATCAGCACAACAGGAAACCTTTGGACTACACTACTCCGGGTTCTCCCTCTGCAGATTGTTTGCAATTTTATGAGGGTAAGTTTAAAAGAAAATAAGGACTATACATGGAAAACAAAATTTGGGTATTAGACAGCCTGAATAGCTCCTCACGTAAAGTAATGTCACTTTAACGCCAGCAGATGGCAAGGTTTCTCCATTTCAAAGAAGTCCCAGAATACACAAGGCTGAGTAAAATTAGCATCGTCAGTGTAAGGGCAGAATACTAAAAGGTGATCACTGCCGACTTCCAAAACTTCATATAAATGGTCTCATCTTGAAACAAGTAATGTGTGATTCTTATTCATATTACTACATATCATATTACTACATACCATAAGATTGTTATATATTTAGTTAGTGATGTCATTTTAAATGCTGACACATTTAATTTATAAGTCATTTTGTACATTTCTATTTTATATGTTGTAATAATGATGTTTTCTAAAGTTGACCTTTTTAAACATAGATACATTATGTAATTATTTATACATGTTGTAAAGTATCAGTGCCCACTTTTTTCTCTTTGTTCACTTTTTCTCTGCCTGTAGCCACTCCTATGAGTCTCCAGCAGCTCAGCAGATTGGCTGTGAGGAAGAAGCTTGGAACCACAGCACTAACAGTCTTAGTTCAACTTGATATGCCAAAACTTATCATTAATTACCTTTGCTATCAGTGAGTGGCACAACCAACAAGAAGAGCAGGGGTAGTGTAAAAAAAACAATGACTGTGAACTCAAAGTGGCCAAACAATTGCAGCAAAACCGGTCTTGCTGCCAACACCTGTTGACAAACCTTAAAGTGTACAGCATTGCATGTTTTTAAAACTGACCTGAAAGTATAGACTGGAGGTGGTTTGGAGGCGGTTGAAGTATTTTTCTGACGTCAGATTAAAAAAGAAAATAGAAAGAAGCTCAACATCACCTATGTATAGCACTGGGATCATTTTTTGTCTTAAGAATGAACTTAAATCTAGCACTTTGAATTTTTCTGACTGGAGAAAGCAGGAAAATATAGGTACTCCCAGCGGTAGTACCATTAGAAACAAATGTTTTTTTGCACAAAAGTTTGTGCGAAAATGTTCCACATTATTGTAATTCGGCAGCTTGGAAAAACCAATAACACAAGAGGTTGTATCTCCTATCCAGGAGTCAAAGCCGAGATTCAGACATAACATCTGAGCTGATTTGTACAGTATAATTTAAGGCATATTTTGGGTTTTACATAGCCCTAAACTCCTTTAACAGCGTTACTTCATTAGCTTTTTTTTGCCATTAATGGTTTACCGAAATGGCCAAACATTACCTCTTAGTTTGACTTAATTTTAATTGTGAAGTTTCTTACTCGCAATGGAATTGGCAACAATTACATCTAATAGTTGCATATTAAAAGTGTTGTCTTAACATTTAACAAAAACTAAATAATTTATCAGATACCACTTGAAAAAGGAATATGTTAGAAATAAAAAACAACTTTGGATACAAAGTTATTTTAAGAGAACACAGCACAGTGCTCACGGAACAGAGGAAGAGAAGTGATATAGTCTTTGAGAGATGAGTTCAATTCAGCGGTCAAATTTTCTTAAGTAAATACTACCAGATCAAATATTGCTGGGAAAATACATAATAGCTGTGACTGTAATTGCTTTGCAGAAGTTAGAGAAAACAGATCGATCCTCGCTTTTTCTCTTGTATTTTACAGATATTCTAAATTATAGAAAGGCTATAATCTATGGGAGACATCAGTCCCTGCTGCCTATTCAAAGCTCAGTGCCTGTTACTTCATCAAGTCTACTTATAGACACAGCCCAGGGAGCTCAGTGGGGTCCTGATATTTTTAGCCAAGGCTTGCAGGTTTGTTTATGAATTCCTCTGTGCTTCAGGTTGCTTCAGTGTTTTACGCAGAGTTGACATGGCCTATTTTCCATTTTCTAGTTCCATATAGATATGTTGCATTGAATCAGACTGCTTTAGTATGAGATACTGAGATAGTAGTATTCACATCTGTCTGGATCATGTTGCCGGAGTGAGCACAGAGTGCTCTCAAATTTGGCTGCAAGTCATTCAAAGGTGGGCCTATAAATGATATGGAAGTTCAGATTTCATGGATCATTCTTTTTAAGCTTTGACTCTTATACTCACAGGTTTTCAAAAAATACGAATGGGAAATCAGTTTGAAAGTTCAGCAAAATCCACTGAAGGGCCTGACAAAACATAGATCAAGGAATATATGAATGTCAAGTTATCTAATATGAGAAATGTTCCCTGTTTCATTACTTTTAACCAAAGTTTGAAAATGTGGTTAGTTCAAAATCAATTAATTTACTGTCCAAAAGTATTGCTGTGAATATGATGTATGTCTTGATGATTTATTGAATTATACAGCTGACCTGTTTTTCATGTTTTTGCATCAATGTCTATTTCATACAATAAAACTTAAGCTGAGCCATTTGTGATAGTTTCCTCAGGGTTCTTTATTTCAGTCTACAGTAAATATAGAAGCACAAATCAAGAGCAGTACTTGACTGATGAACATTCTGCCATTGTGTGTTAGTGTATAAAAAGTGTATATGCTATTTTGAAATTACATATACAATGGCATGGTGCATCAGTTTGACAAATACAATTAATTTAGACCTTGAAATGTAAGGGAGCAATAGTATGTTATAGTATGTATATTTTTTTAGGTTAGCAGTAATAGCTGTTACTTATTGCTAATTTCAAATTCCATATGAGAAAATTGGGAATTCTTTTATGAAGGATTAAGGGTGACCACATTGAATATAAAATAAATAATAAAATCTGCCCCTTTAAAATATTCATTCAAACACTGAAATGTCCTTTTAAAGATAAGCTTTATTAATATCCTAAAATTATTTCACTGTGTATTTATTTCATTTCTCCACTATGAGTGCTGTTTTCATTAAATAATTTAAACTGTCAAACCCCGCCTTCAAACTCAGTGGGTGGGACTTGTGTGGCTTGTCCACAGATCGTGATGTTTGATTGGCTGCTCCATACATCAAGTTATGACAAATTGACAACATATAATGGGTTGAGAACAGCCAGAATACATACAGAGTTTGAATTGTTATTGTCTTTACTTGGATTTGGAAATGACTGCAAAGAAACAACCTAAATTGTGTACTATTGTTTTCTTTATTTGACATAAAGTTATTTGTTTAAAAGAAAGTTGTTGTTTTTTGTGAGCGATACTCCACATTCCTTACCATTGGGTGGATTTGATGCATCCATAGTTGTTTACCTACCTCCAACAAATAAAAACAATACGAATATCAACCTTTTCAACTCAGAGATAAGGAAAATGGCTAAAAGTTGTCAAGAGATATTACAAAAGGGAACACATTTAGATGAGGAAGCTCTGAAAGAAGACTTCTTCACATACAACTTACACCATGACCGGTGTAATGCAGAGAAAGTCATGGTGTACACTGTACTGTCGCCTACTGAGTAGAAACTGTTCAGAGAAAATGTCTCCAACCATGTTTTTAGCTTCGGGTACTGTACTATGAAAGTGTTAGTCACAGCCCTTACTTTAAAACATTTGTAGTACAATAATATAGGTAAGAATAGTTGCTCTAAACTGTAAAATGGTTGGATTATTATAAGTCTACATATACCCTATTATGTATTTAGCTTTCATAAAAAATAAGAAAAAGATAAACAAATGAAACACCATTGTCAACTACATATTATTAGTCGCTTTATTGGATAAATGTAACTATGCACACCTGAAACGACTTTTCACAATACTTCTCTTTTGCCGACAGCACTCGCCCAGAACTGTTTATTCACGATTAAGAACAAAAGTCATTCTGTGATGAACCCTCAAGTCCATATTCCTCTGATTAATTAATTTCAGATTTTTTATCAGTGCAAAACACGAGAGAGAAGGCAGAATCGTAGATAACCTTTGCCCTGCACGCCACTTCAAATCTGGATGCACTCGGCTCAACACAGGTTCAGATGTTTCATGTTGTGTGGTGCAGAACTGTTCTTCTTGTAAATTTGTAATCACTATAGGGTCTATGTCTTGGTTTGAGAGGGCAGAAATAACAATGACTTTGATAAACTATTCTAATTTATTCACTACAAACCGTGGTTGGTATGTCCCTTGCTTTGTCTAAAATGTCTCTTATCAACTCAGCACAGAGCTAAACTGAAAAGAGGTTAATTATTTAGTGGTAAATAAGCCTCTGTATTCAGCACCCGCATTCAGGTAATTACTCAACAAGAAGAGTTTGACCATGAGAATGAATGCCCTATGAGGAGTTACATTTCAGATAAACGTGTATTTTGTCAGTGTCTGTCGAGCCAGGAAGAAAAACAACTGTTCTTTCAGATTCTTGACAGATAAAAGAGTGACTCATGACTCAACAATAAAATGCCGGTAGACAGGGTGTGACGACAGCAAACACCTGACAGCAGAATGATGTCTCATAGCAACAATAATAAAAACTGAAAACAACTTGACATAAGCAACAACTCTCTTGAGAGAGAACAGTCAAAGAATGATGTGACTGTCCTGTTTCAAGTTTAGCCTTAATTCACTTTGGTACTTTCAATGTACAATTTAGACATTGTCTGGATGTACTTGTATAAAAAGAACTGCCAAATCAAATCCATTCATCAACTCAGCACCTCCTCTCTAGTTTCATATTTGATGTTTTAGATGAGAAAATTGCCAGAAGTGAAATACCCTTTATTCGATCTCCAGTTTTCAATAGTATGCATCTGTGTCTGAGTGTGGATAAAGAAAAGGCACTACATAATCTGTAAGACTGTATAGAGTAAGTAGTGTTATGAGTGAACGTGACTTGTCCTGTGAAAGGGATTTAGCTGATCAACAATACTAGAAAAAAGCAATATACAAGCAGTTCATCAGGTTCAAATATTTTTATACTCCAGCAAATCCATGCAGAGTGATTACCCAAATTTCTCCTGATATGAAATATGTTGCTCCATAAAGGAAACATGCAAATATAATGTTGTACATCTTAAAAAGATAAACTTTAGTTTTCCATAGGATTTCCATATTATTCCTATTTCTAACTTTATGATGCCTTGTCCTAAACAGGAAATTAAATGAGTAATAAGGAAATTATTCCTTTAAACTTTTCAGTTTGAGGGTTATGAGAGACACTCTGACATCTCTTAGGAGAAACGAAGAAGTTTCAGTTTGAAGATAAATGCTAAGATCGCAACCCCGTGTCATAAATTCCAGAGTGAGGTCTCCGCCCCTGCTCTGGTTCTACATTTACAGTCAAGCAGACTGTTTTGGTCCGAGAGAGTGGTATTCAGATCTGGATCATGTAGCCATATACATTTTAGCACATGCACACACACATGCAGCCACTCTTCAAAGGCCATCTGGTTGCTGTTTCTGAAGGGAGTCCCCAGTCACCGAGTTGCCTGATCTCAAATGTAGTTGCTTAAGTGCAAATGAAGCGGAATTTCCTTACCAGACATTTTCCCCTGCAGTCTTTGCCTTTCAACTGACACATGTCCGTGCTGTGTGTTTCTTGGAAGTTCGTTATTGCTTTAAAATCAGTATTTACAATGGATAACAAATAACCCATTCAATGTGTTTAAATGACAGTAAGATTACTACCTAAAAGAGCTGTCTTGGAGTGTGCTGGTGAAATGTACTGGTAAACACAGAGAAGGGAAACATACTCTTCATCAACACTCCCTTGCTTTTAATTTGTATTTTCAATAGGACCTCTACAAACTCAAATCCATACAAATACACACATAAATACAAACCATCATAATGACTACAGTCCTCGGGATGTTTAGTGTTGATATTTTACAATGTGTTTCTCCCAGCTTGTATCGGAAAAACCTCCAGAGTATATGCATAAAACTTTCTAATTGAATTTACAATTGAAAACATTCATACAGCACGGTCAACATTTCTAAGTGGAGTCCATTCATGTATTCAGTCGTTTAAAAAATTAGATGCAGCTTCTGCCAAAGCGATTATGTACTGTTGGTCTGCACAAGTTAATGAGGATTCATTGAACAGTTCAAAATAACAGCACAAGATGTTCTTAGAATGTGTTATGTTGTCAGACTGCATTTATCTACCTGACAGCTATTAATTTGTCCCTTCACAATATGACGCTGTCAAACAGGGAATGTAGTAAGGGTGGAGTATTCTGTCACACTTCTTTCAGCTGCAGAGAATAACTGCCACCCTAAGTTTCCCGGTGTTGGGAAACTTAGGGTGGAGAGGGTGTGTGTTTTGGTTATAGATACCTCTGCTGAGACACAGCATGCCAATTAAATTGAGTAAAGGTGCTATGCTTTATGTATGAGTCCCAAACACCAAGTGTGTGGCCCCATTCTGTTATAATAGCTGATTAAAAAGATTATTTTATAAAATGGTGAAGCAAACTAATCTGTTGACTTCTACTGAAAGTCACTGGCGTTCAACATACATTCAGCTTCAGTGCTTCTTTGTCTTTTTAGAAAGTTTGCAATGAATTCAAAAGTTTAATGGTATAATGAAGAAATGGTAAAATAAACTTGTAGGCCTGGATGTCATGAGACACCTCACCAAAGCCATTTATTACTGGTAAAAAATAAATAAATGAACTATTTCATAATCATATTTTGACTTACATTGCTTGTTAAGGCATTACCATAGAGTGTACCACTTGTGTCACGCCTGAGAGTTTTCTTTTTTATATGTCTTGGTCTTGTCATTTCCTGTTTTATTTTGAAATAGTAACCCCCCTCTTATTACTGGTTACTTGCCCTTCCTCTCGTGCCAACAGTCTATCTTCATTAACTCCTGATTGTGTCCACCTTGTCCTGTGCCAGCTCCTCGTCAGTATCGTCGTCAGTGTCATTTTCAGTGTCACCTCTGTTTTATCCCTGTCGTGTCTCATTGTGTGGGGGAGGGGGGTTGTAGTTGTAGGTGTTGTTTGGGTTTTTTCCCCATGTTTAGTTATTTAGCCGGTAGCCAGCTTGCGTTAATTTTTTTGTTGTCCCATAAATAAATAACTTTTTCCATGAGTTCTTGGTACCTGCATGTCCATCCTTGGTCCTGCATATTGCATCCTTCCCCTACAAACCGTGTCAACTTGGACAAAATGTACATTTAACATACATCTCATATATTTCCAAGAAAAATATAATCAGTAATTTCAGGAATTGTTTTTACTGCTTTATCTATGTAAGACATTGATTGTACACAACACTGAGGTCAGGAGGTCAGGAATGTCTGTGAACATGCATTCAGAACATTGTTTTACTTGATAAACAGTGGCTCGCTGATATATTGAATGCATCTGGGGTACATCTACACTCACCGGCCACTTTATTAGGTACCCCATGCTAGTAATGTGTTGGACCCCCTTTTGCCTTCAGAACTGCCTCAATTCTTCGTGGCATAGATTCAACAAGGTGCTGGAAGCATTCCTCAGGGAGTTTGGTCCATATTGACATGATGGCATCACACAGTTGCCGCAGATTTGTCCGCTGCACATCCATGATGCCAATCTCCCGTTCCACCACATCCCAAAGATGCTCTATTGGATTGAGATCTGGTGACTGTGGAGGCCATTTGAGTACAGTGAACTCATTGTCATGTTCAAGAAACCAGTCTGAGATGATTCCAGCTTTACGACATGGCGCATTATCCTGCTGAAAGTAGCCATCAGAAGTTGGGTACATTGTGGTCATAAAGGGATGGACATGGTCAGCAACAATACTCAGGTAGGCTGTGGCGTTGCAACGATGGTCAATTGGTACCAAGGGGCCCAAAGAGTGCCAAGAAAATATTCCGCACACCATGACACCACCACCACCAGCCTGAACCGTTGATACAAGGCAGGATGGATCCATGCTTTCATGTTGTAGACGCCAAATTCTGACCCTACCATCCGAATGTCGCAGCAGAAATCGAGACTCATCAGACCAGGCAACGTTTTTCCAATCTTCTATTGTCCAATTTCGATGAGCTTGTGCAAATTGTAGCCTCAGTTTCCTGTTCTTAGCTGAAAGGAGTGGCACCCGGTGTGGTCTTCTGCTGCTGTAGCCCATCTGCCTCAAAGTTGGACGTACTGTGCGCTCAGAGATGCTCTTCTGCCCACCTTGGTTGTAACGGGTGGTTATTTGAGTCACTGTTGCCCTTCTATCAGCTCGAACCAGTCTGGCCATTCTCCTCTGACCTCCGGCATCAACAAGGCATTTCCGCCCACATAACTGCTGCTCACTGGATGTTTTTTCTTTTTTGGACCATTCTCTGTAAACCCTAGAGATGGTTGTGCGTGAAAATCCCAGTAGATCAGCAGTTTCTGAAATACTCAGACCAGCCCTTCTGGCACCAACACTCATGCCACGTTCAAAGTCACTCAAATCACCTTTCTTCCCCATACTGATGCTCAGTTTGAACTGCAGGAGATTGTCTTGACCATGTCTACATGCCTAAATGCACTGAGTTGCCGCCATGTGATTGGCTGCTTAGAAATTAAGTGTTAAGGAGCAGTTGGACAGGTGTACCTAATAAAGTGGCCGGTGAGTGTATATTGTGAATTTTTCCTTGAACGCTGTGAACTTTCTGTGGGTGTGTCTCTTTTTTGGGATAATTTGTGTGCAAGAAATAGCTCAAAGATTCACAATTTGTTAGAAAAATAACAAATAATGATCTTCCACCATTAAACCATACTTTCTCTTTAAGCCTTAATTCTAGTTTATGGGAAGATGAGAGTAGTCTGAACATAGGCCCAGTTTACCTCTGGATTGTTTACTCACCCTTTTAACCATTGCATGCCTTTTGGATAAGACTGTCTCCTTATTTCACTGTTTCATCACTGCTGGTACCAAATAATACAATTCAAGTAAGCCAACTGATAAATCACAAAAAACTCTTAGTTATTTGGTTGGACTACGAGCCACAGCCAAATGGAATCACACCTATGTTATCTTAATGTTTGAGCTCTACCATTGGCAGATGCTCTTTTGATATCAAAGCATCAAAGTCCACTACACATAAACTATAGTGGAATTAGATTTTAATTCAAAATGTGTGATACATTTAGACGATCCGAAAGGTCACAGAATCAAGAAGATTTTTCTTTTAAATCAGTCAGCTATCCACCAGTCTTTTATACTGCAATTTAGTTAGCTTCTGTAGAAATACAAATAAGAATAAAATAAGAATTTGAAAGATTCTCTATTGACAAATTATACACACTATATCTCTGAATGATCGACTTTGAAGGATATTGTACTTAAATATGTCCAAGTAAGCATATACATTAGACACATTCACACATGTGCCCTATTTGCACTTTAGTGCTTGAAGTTCTAATATAATACTGCACTCAAGATTGAGGCTCCATAAATCTCTTTTAGAGTGTACACTTTATGCGGCATCATCAAAACATTGACCTTGTCCTCATCCCAATGAAATCCTCCAGCCACTGCATAAACCCGCAACCATCACTTGCCCCCCTCTATTGAAATTCTAAGAATATCTAAAAAATTGATATATCTCACAGTTGATGGAGCACTCTTTTTTTCTTTCCTTGACAGATCAGTCTCATTATCACTAATTTTTGTTTTCGGCTTCAGAAGTCAGATTGTATGCTGAAAGTATGGGTTTCCACGGGAAAGGCTCACTCAAACTTTCCAGGCGTGCCACAGAAGCTGGAAAATTTTTAAAGAGGGCAGTCAAGGGGACACATATTTTCTGGAAGCTGTCCACATCATCAAATACAGTAGTTGTGCTGCTTTTCTAGTTGCAGTAAAACAGTGGATATTGGGTAATGTCTGGATTCCTTGCATTTTCGGTGGTGCTGGCATTCTGCTAATGCAATTGTGAAAGATGTTGACATAGGTTCAGCCAAGATATAAGATAATGATGTGAATGGAACCCACTTTTCCATCAAAAGCCGGGTGTTGTTGGTCTGAACACAGAGGCCTACTACTTTGACAGGGAGTGAGCATGCGTTACCCTTGTTGGAAATTTGCCAAG
The DNA here is from genome assembly GCA_013363375.1 of Menidia beryllina. Classification (NCBI taxonomy): domain Eukaryota; kingdom Metazoa; phylum Chordata; class Actinopteri; order Atheriniformes; family Atherinopsidae; genus Menidia; species Menidia beryllina. The sequence continues at coordinate 560,437 of JABUIW010044429.1, read as the reverse complement.
TCTTTTTGAGGGACAGGAAGAAAATTGTTCCAAGAGGTTATCCCTTTTTCTGTCATTGGGATCCTGTTGCACCTCTGTCCTCTACAATAGTTGAATGCAACAAATAAAAGTAAAGCTACCAGCTGGATATGTTGATGCATCCAACTACTAATAGATACAGCAGAAGATGGACACACATTTCAGTTTGATAATTGTTTTGCCTTTTTCTGGAAAGTCACTTGGATTATAAGGTAGTATTTTTTTATTAAAGGGTTGCTTTGAAATTTTAGTTTACAATTTGAAAACTAAGGGTGTTATTGGACTCTTTATCCACATAACATGATAGTGTTACAATAGAGGTTTACAAATAATGGCAGAATTCGTTAGGGCAAGTTAAAGATTTTTCTGATTCAGATTAATATGCTGATACTGATGTATACATAAATAATACAAGTCTCTCTTTAAAAAAGAAGTTTTGTCCTAAATGCAGTTGGAGCCAGTACTTTAAAGTCTTTGCTTACACAATGAAGTGCATTGTCAAATCTACAACTTAGGACTTAACATTTGCCAGCTGGTTCTTTTAAATAGACTAGCATGTTTATTACTTAGTGTTGGATTTATGAAGGAAAACCCTTCATTAAAGTTTTACAAGACAGCTAAAATCCTTTTGCTCTTCATCCACAAAAAACAAACCATTGACAAGGATATTTTGTTGACACTGTTTGTGCTACCTAAACTGAGGTGTGTGGTGGGGGTGGCAGGCAGGTGTGCGGTCCAGGGCATTTGGGCCCTGTGACAAATGGTCAAAGGTTACATTCTTATGAACCAGGTCAGTGGCAGGTCGCTTGAGAGCTTGTCAAAAAGTTGCAGACAAAGTGCAGCTGACACCCAAACGCAAGTAGAGCAAAGTTGTAAAGTGAATATTAGCTCATCTGCCTGAACTCAACTCAAAAGAAGTTTAAAGTTAGTGATTAGCATTTGCTCAGCAGTTTTCTTTTCCCCCCAGCTTTCTTAATCTTCACAGTACCTTTTTTTTTTCTCTCCTTCTGTTGATGAAGTGACATACTTGAAAATGGCATGTATAAACATGCTGGCATCCAACAACAAACCGCTATTTAAGATGAGGTCTAACTTATGCAACAGACCCACCAGAGATCAAATGTATCAACCTTGCAGTTACATGTCCATGTACAACTGTATAGAGGGAAAGTAGATTAGGTTGCACTTCTCCTTCAATACTTATTTATACTTTGCTTATACCGGTTATATAATCCCTCTGAAGATGACCAAGCTAATGTCTGCCTTCTTTGCCTTGACTGCTGTGTATGTCAGTTACTCCTAAACAAATTTCAGCTCTGCACTAAACCATCAAGTATGATTTCATGGACTGCTTTATTCAAATTAACACATTTTTCCAAAGTAATAGAACTGTTGTGTAACATTAAATGAGCAACTACAACTACTCTCAGTTTCAAAAAGAAATGAGAGAGGTTTTCATAATTTATAAACTATCATCAACCTTAGCATTAAAAAAATCAACAGTGTGATATTCAACACAGCAGCAACTGTGTCGAGTGTTGTGTGTTAGTGCTACAAACTCTCAATGGTGAATGGATTCTGTGACCCTCTGCTGTGAAGTCATAACAAAAAAGAATTCCTGAAAGATATCTTCAGGACTGGATAACAGTTTAGGTACATCTTGAGCAGGAACGATATAATCTGAAAAGTAAAACAAACCGGAAAAACTTCTCATTTAGTTCTTTATGCTCGGAGACATGTCCTAAAAGAGTTTACTATTGACTCTTTGTTGAATATAACAAGATTCCTCTACCCCATTTAGCCATACCATACTTTATGGGAAGGGTACCTTCAGCATTCTGCCACAGGAATGACAATGCATTAGGATTTAAGGTTTAAAATACCAACTAATTGTATACTGTGTGTACTACTTTGTAAAGAACAAAGGTTCATTTCATATGCATTTTTTTCAACAGACACTTTAAATCTAGGCATTCCAATGTTGACGAAAGAAAAAATGTTTTTAACTTATTGAGCTAAAAAGCTTATTATTTTATTATTACACTGAAACTTTAATCAAAACTTTACCAATATATGGCCTAGTAGGAGACCAACATTTTTGCAGTGCACTGGGCCATATGAATGCAAGACTTCAACCAACTTAATCTTTTTGTTTATACTGTTTGCTCAGTTAAGTAAAAAGTAAAAGTTCTGAATTCTCTTTTGTTGACAGTGACCTTCTTCCAGAATCTTTCGATCAAATGCCCGCTGGGACTCATTTTCTTTCCTTTCCTCACACCCCTTACTCGGTCAGCTCAATCTCCCCTTTTTCCATCAGGTCCATACGTTTAAGATGGAAAACAGCTGGCTGTCCCAGGCTTTCCCAGCATCCAATTGCTTGGTGAACTTCCCTGGTTCAAAAGGATTTAACTGCAGCTTTACAATCCCTGCTGTCTGGACGGAAACAGTGACAAACTGCAGACAGATCCATTGCTTTCCAGGGCCTTTGATCCAGAATTTAGCACCTAATACATGACACATGCTCAAGGTGCACACACTACTCTTGCTGTCTTTCTCTCTCTCTTTCACACACACACACACACACACACACACACACACACACACACACACACGCAACCGCAAACACATACACTTTTTTCTCTCTCTAAATCTCTTAAGCTAAAATTCCATTTTGATTCTTGTAGATTGGCATCTGTCCAGGAATTCTGACTGAGACTTGGCCTTATTTCTCTTAGATAACTTTCCCACTTAACAATTTGATTTGATATTAGATACCTGATGTTGCTTATTTTATCAGTCCTTTCCTCTGCATGACCATTTTGTAACTCTGTCAGTTGTTGCATAAGTTGAAAATATTGATCTTGATCAGCAAAGATCAGTGTTTACGATGTCATACTGTTGAAAGTGGGGTCTTCCCTCACAGAGACTTATTAAAACTTGCAAGACATCTGTTCATAGGATTAAGGAATGAAGCGATCTAATGTGTTAAAGATTTGTGCTAGTGTCATGGAAAGGGAAACCCTTGTCCCCCACTGAAGTTTCACCACTGTCCTGTCTGCCCTTTTGAATATAAAGTTGGGTTATCTGTCAAAGAATGCTTTATCCTGTGTTTGTGATTATTTACCATAATCATCCATCCATTTTCCTATAGTTATAGGAGGGGACCCCATTATTCCCTAATGGGGTCGCAGGAGGGACTTGAGCATAACCCAGTAGATAGTGGGCGAGAGGTGGTATACACCCAGGGACACACAGAGACACACAAATACGAACGACCACGCATACTCACACTCACTCCTACGAGCAACCCTAACCCTTTACTATAATCAAATACTGCTTATTTCCATAATGCTAATAAACACCAGGGACAAGATGCTTAAGTTACATGCCTTTTATTGCTCTTCCGACCATTAAACGTCTGCCATCACTATTCTTAGCCTTGCAGACAAGCATTCCCTGGAGGCAGCTGTGCATGAAGCAGTACATGTGTGAATGAGCATACAAATCACACACATACACATACCTACCGCTTAATTCTATCCTATTTGTTTTTTTAACTTTCATTTCAGGCAAATACTCAGTCACCCATTTCTTCCTTTTACTCTCACACGTTCTTACTCTCTCTTTCTGTCCAGCATCTGCTTTGGCGAGACATTTAATTTCCCTTCATACGTCAGCCATGTGCTCTGACTTCCAGTAAAAGCCATTAGAAACATGATGCTGTTCAGGGTCTGAGGCTACGGAGACAAAGGAAGCTATTCACCACTTGGTCCTTCTACCTCTGTCTGGAGTTTCACATCAGTGCTAGAATAACACTGATGTGGAGAACATACAGAATTGTTTTTTTCATGACCATGAGTATTCATTGAGGTATAGAAATTTCAGACTAAAGTTTTTCCATATTTTTTGTGATGGCTATGTTCGGGAGCTCAATGGTTGGAACATGTATTTGAAGGATTTTTGTGGCCATGATGAATTTAATTCAAGCAAATTGGTATTTTTCATAAACACATGCAATGTTCACTCAAATAAAAAGTTGATTCATTGGTACAAACTCATATTCAATAAATTTGCATCAACAATTAATTAGATCACATGCATTAACTGATTAAATGAAGTATCACATCTTATAAGCATCCATTTGCAGTTATCTTTTTAAACAGTTATTTCCATTAAGTGGCTGCTGTTAAAATGAAAAGTGTTTTTATTGCATTCTCTTTGTCTTGGTTGCAATATATAACAATCTTGTACGAAATAAGTTGTTATTTGGCTTGTAGTAGCTCTGCTGTGCTTAAAAAATAGATAAATGCCAAACTCTGCTTTGAGATTAAAATGAATTCAGAATTAGAGTGGTGAAGATGGTCCTATGCTGTTATTCTCTGAAATTCAGGCTGCTGAAAATGATGGAACCATGTTCATCTATATATTAGGCAGGCTCCACTGTTGGATCTGGTTGTAGAAAATTCATCAAACCACCAATAACTTTTCTGATAAAAAAAAAAGTTGCTTCTTTGTATTTTTTTACAACCATGTAGGAAGGCACAACTGCCTTATTTTGTTAGATCCATTGCCTTGTAATATGATAAAAACCATGTCTACCGAACTGAACTTTCTTTCTTTATAAAACCTGTCTATCTACCCATTGTTGAACCACAAAGAAAATTTGACACACTGTGACACTAATTAAGGAATCATCTGTTCAGATAAGCTTTATTAATAATAAACTCTACGATGTATAGTCAACTAGGATAAGCTCAATGAAGACAAGACTCAATATTTTAATTACTGGTCTGTAACATCTTGAAGTCACAGTAAGAAAATGTAATATTACAGTAAGTATTGCATTAGTAAACAAAGTCAACAAAATGTCAACATTAGAGAGAAAGATCTGAGTGGCTGTGGTGTGGTACATAACCACTGTATAACATGAAAGGGGGGCATGCATAGTGATTTTTTGTGTGTTAAGAACATGATGTTAAAAGACTATGTGTTTATTAGATAAAATCAGAGAAAATGGTAAATCCAACCATCCCTAGCTACTAAGTTAGGAAGTCATTTCAAGACGTGGAACAGTGAACATGTCAGCTGTGTGTATTAAAAAATAAATAAACCCTGAATCTATGTAAATGTGCATATGTGTGTGTATGTGTGTGTGTGTAGATGCATGTGAGAGTGAAGAAAGAAATGAATGACCCGCCAAATAGGGCTAAGTTAGGTTTATTAATACAATATATACTATATATTATACTGTTTTTATGCTGGGTGTGAGAAAGCAAAACAAAGTGAAAGACTGTGATTTATACATTTCTTTCTGTATTTTCCAGCTGACATTAACTGCTTTCTATATGGATCTTCTAGATTTAAAATTATTTAATATATTCCTTAATCATGTGAATTTTTTCCATATTATATATCTGTGGGGTGTGGATCCACTTGCAGAAACTCAATCATAAGAAAGTACAAACTAAAGATAGTTGGGAAAACACAGAAAAGAACCAATGAAAATTCCTGTTAGGAAACGGGTGAAAAGTATCAGCATAAAGGACCTGTAACAACAGAGGGAATGTATCAACCAAAATACCTCCTACATAGAAAGCTGAAAAATACCTTGTTGATATTTGCTGTGCAGGCAACAGAAAATGACAATCTCAAAAAGGAAATGGTGATCTAACAAAGTAGAGCACGAGAGGTTAGCCACAACTGCTTAGAGAAGCATGTAGAAATACCAAAGTTTGGAAACTAGGAATCATCTGGCACCAGCAGTAAGTTCCTGGTGAACCTAGATATCCAGGTGAAATCAGTCTCAGGTGTGCACCACTGAGGTCACACCCATCAGGGTGCCTCCAGACACTGGCTAAATAACTGGAAATAATAAAAAAAAAAAAACATTAACATTATATCTAGTAGGAAATAACTAAAATTGAGATAAAAAAAATTATGCCTAACTTTTTGTTGTGTGCAACAACAGCTATTTGAATTGTTTGAAAACACTATAAAATGATGCCAAAGTGATTTTGAACTAGATCATCTGTGAGTTTTGCATACTTTTACAACAACTGAATTAAGATTATGGCATGACCTACATCATTTGTTCTATTGCGTACCACGTTAGAAAGTTTTGCCAAGGTTATATCACCCCCCTGGATACTGTAATGCCATAAAATTTCACTTTGGTTGATTAAGGGCCATTTCACACAGCATATCTGTTTTATAGTGTTATAGCCTTGTGTGAAGGCAGGCCACAGCATATTCCTCTTCTGACTGTCTGGCAGAGATATTTTATCAGGCTCCAATTGGTGAAATGATAGACAAATGGTACCTTTGGCTGACTTGCTTTTGTAGTTCACAAAGGCTGGATTTTTGTGAAAGGAGTTGAGCTCATAGTTTCATTTACAGCCTTCATGAGAGTCAGGATAGTGGAGTAAGAAACGGTGAGATCAGTGGATGATACCATCAAATATGGCTTATCAGATAAAGTGTACTTTCTGCTGGCCAGGTTATTGTACAATGGCCAATGACAGATATACCAAAACTATTGCTTGCAAGTTTTTTGTTAGAGTACGTGGGCTTTAAAGGTAAATCTGCAGTTAAAAGCACTATCAAAATATGTTTTGTTATTGGTTCTCTGATGAACTGGCTCAACTGTGGTACACTCTGGCTGTACTTCTTGCCCTACAGTTAAGATAGGCTTTAGTCCCCCATGATCCTAAATTGGAATATATATAAATTCAACACCATGTCTATAATAAGAATGCAGAAACAAGTGAAAAATATATTGATCCTATCCTCTGCTGTATACTCACATTAGTACCTTGTCTTGTTTAGCAATTTGCACTACGTGTCATTGCTCAATCAGAGGTAAGTGCCCTTTATTATATCACGGTGAAGTAAATGAGCAAAATCAGTGAGAGGTTAAATGTGAAATTAGAACTGACAAGTTTAAATTTGGGGTAATGACCAGTCATTCGTCCCTCAAGGCTAATAAGATATTTTAAACACCCCAAAACTCCCAACAAATTAAAGGCTGTGATACCAGTGTGTGTATGATTTTGTGGTCACAGAGAGGTGAGACAGTCCAAGTATAGGTTTGTAGGTCACAAGCAGGCAGAGGTCCGCCCACCCCTTTGAAAAGACTGATCCACTAACAACCAAAAGTCCACCGGCTTCCTGCAGACACAGGAAAAGAAATAAACAACTGCTGCACAGAGAGCACGTGGACAAGAAGGAGAATCTGGAAAACATACACATGGTTCTGAGCTTGGTCAGATCAAAGCAGTCAAGCACATGCCAGGCAGAAAAAGAGGAGAGAGACAAAGACTGCGGCATAATACAGAGTGGTAATGATCTGGAAAAACTCAGCACAGACAGGAAGCAATTGCAATTGCAGCATTGTTCTGCAAGGAGCTGATTATAAGAGTTGAAACATGCTTCAAACTGGATAGATTAACCCATGACAAACCAAATCTCAGCACAGACTGGTTTCCTCCAAACCTGTGTCCACTTCAGAAGTGTAGTCCATCCATCCATTATCAATACCGCTTATTCCCTGTTGGGGTCGCGGGGGGAACTGGAGCCTATCCCAGTGGTCAACGGGCGAGAGGCAGGGTACACCCTGGACAGTCCGCCAGTCCATCGCAGGGCAACACACAGGACATACAAGGACAAACAACCACTCACATTCACTCCTAAGGGCAATTTCCCCAATCTCCAATCAACCTAACATGCACGTTTTTGGACTGTGGGAGGAAGCCGGAGAACCCGGAGAGAACCCACGCAGACACAGAGAGAACATGCAAACTCCACCCAGAAGGGTACTGGTTCCCCCGGGATTCGAACCCAGAACCCTCTTGCTGGGAGGCGACAGTGCTAACCACCACACCACTGTGCCGCCCCAGAAGTGTAGTGCAATTGGTATATGTATAAAATCCAGTATTCATCCTCGGAACGTTATTCTGAAAGTATAAGCTTGAATGTAGAAAGGGTTTTGATGCTCTAGTTATTGGTGCGTTAGTCCAAGAGAAAAGAAATGTTAGAACCGTTGCCGTTTATGCCAAATGGTTATTTTAAAGTCCTACAACTGATGTTAACTACTCCTGTGAATACCATCTTGATAAACAGTTGTTCTCTCATTAAAAATAAAGTAAACATATTTCTGTAATAGAACACAGGTGGGCATAAAACCATCTAACCTAACAAGTGTGCCCTCTGAAGCAAGCCAGTTTCAATGAAGAGGTTAGGAAAAATAGCAAAGAAGAGTTCTAGAATTATAATGTTTTTCCCCTCCATTATGACAGCTTTCTGCTTGATGCAATAATTTTTAATTCACACGTTCATACTGAGTCACTTCATTCAATTAGTGATGTTTAGGTTATTGTAAAATTATTTGATTGGATTTTCATAGTCATTACAAGCATGTTCTTTAAATGATATTGCTTCCTTTGTCAAAATACCCACAGGCTTCTGATCTTGAAAATAGAATGCACCCTTTTTACGGCAGGTAAATTGACTTTTTACAATAGTTTTGCATAGACCCTCTTAGAACAGTAAATAAATTACATCCTAAAATATGAAAAAATATACATAGATGAAGCCTTAAAAACATTTATATCTAGACTGTTAAACTTTCTAATGTGGGGTTTCATTAAGAAAAAAAACTCACTTTAGTGCACTGACAACATGTATTTTTGATGCAATTTGATCTGAATCCACCAAATGCAGATATCATAATATCAAAGAAAGGATGAACAGAAATAAGCTGCAGTCAGCACTGTCATCATCTGATACAAAAAAGTGTACCCTAAACATATGGGGTTTTGGCACAGAACAGAGACAATGGACAACTATGTCATTCAGCCAAATGTGAGCTACTTTTATGCAGACCCAATAAAATTAGAGAGCACAACTGAATGAGAACAGGCAGTTACACTAAACATAAGTGCCTTTCAACCTTGAAAAGAGGTGGTAAAGCAAGCAAGAAGTCCTCCAGGCTGGGCGGGGTGGGCTCAGAGGAAAGGCTGGACTGCTGTGGTGCATTCAGCTCATTTCAGGCTTTCCAAAGGAAACACAGGAAAGGAATCAGCACACACTGACCTGTACTCCAGTATTTGGATGAAGTGTTAATTAATTCCTGAGGTGGATGTACTTCCAAGTTACTTACTTTACTTTGTCCACAACACCTCCCAAACTCAAACCTTCCTTAAAGACTTCCTCATCGTATGTTGTGCTTCGATAAGTGTAATGGTTGCACTGCAGTGTCTTAAGTGAGGGACACAGTGATGTTTTTAAACTGGGCTTAGTAAAAAATGCTAACAGAGCTTCACAGCTCAAAAGGGGAAAGAGGTGGGGATACATCCTGGACAGGTCGCCTGTCCATCATAGGGCCCACTCTGATGTCATTCTCTTTAAATATATATGTTTTCGTGGAGTTGCTGGCTCAGTGGGGATCAACTTTACATTTGTAATCAGTACGACAACAGATCTTACTAATAGTTTGATTATGAGTAGCATTAAATCAAATATATACAACAGCTGGTGTAAAACCCTATTAATTTAATGCAGATAGCTTTTGCTGTAGTTTTAACTCCATGTGTGACTACAAGTCTCTGTATGCCTCAGTAAATCTAACTGAATCTGTATTTCTTTCAAATTCAATCAAAGATTTAGTCTTGTTCAAGGAAGTGTTGCATAGGTTTTTTTGTTTATAGTTTAGATTTTTGTGTAATAACTTGCTCCACCAACATGTTTTTTTAAAAAATCGCTTAAGAAATACACAATGTGTTCAGTGTCTTGCCCTCTCCTTTAGAAAGTTAAAGTTCAGATGTATGCTTTGAAGAGGGTCTCATTCACAGTTTACGTGTATTAAAGGCTTTGAAGATTTTAAAGGGCTTTTTCCTTTCCTCTGACTTTGTTTAAGGCAGTGTCATGTTTGCAGATGAAGCAAGGTGTGCTCTGGGTTTTGCTGCTGCGTGGGTGGCTTCACGTTCAGCTGCAAAGCCTGCATGGCCATGAACTATGTTGACAAGAGGCTTACTGCAGAATTAGCAAAAGAAGGGGAGATCAGGTAACAGAAGTAACTAGAAAAATATTGAAAAAACCTGATCAATGCCAATGCAGAGAGTGCCTGTTGAGACATGCCTAGCATGTGTGGGCAGTATCATCAAGGAATTGGTAGACATGCGCAGATGGACAAATTATTATGTTTTAATAATGCAGGGTTTCTGTTTTTAAATACAGTGACGGAATGATGTTAAACTAACATTTACTTAGAGGTTTTATTTTGATAGAAGTTCTTATTTCTCTGAAAAGTCTTTGTATGTTTGACTGGCATTTTTATTCAAACGTCAGACTTTAAAAATTACATTTGGTGTTGTACTGTTGGCAACAACGCCTTTTACTTTTAAATGCCTCTTCTTTTCTTTACCAATGGTTAGCTCATCATGCCTAAATCAATTTCCATTCTTATTTTTACAATTCTAAGTGTCAACACTGACACTTGAGAGTTAACCAGTCTAAGAATGAAAATATACTTACTGTTTCAAGTCAGTCTCATGTTAGCAAACATATTGTTTTCAACATAACAGGCCTCATACTTGCTATGCAGTGCTAGTTCCTTGAAATTTAATAAGGTGGCACGCATGACCACTCTGATCGGATGCTGCTGCTACGTAATCACACACCACATATCGGCCACCTACATATAGCAGCTTGTGAACATGTCAATTTATTTTCTGATGGTGCACAAACATTCCATCAAATAAATGCAGAACATGTAGGGCAGCCATGATAAAAGTGTGCATACTTAGTCGCAATTTAAGCTTAGCTTACATCAATAAATTTATATGCCATCAGCTTCCCACACCTATGCTGTGCTTTCAGCCAAATTAACATCTGAGTATTTTTTAATATTCATTAAACAACTGTCATGTGGGAAAATATATCACAATCAAAATTTACCTTATATTAATCATAAATAAAAAACTAATTACTCCCCATCTATTCCAAATTTGAGAGCTAAACTAATTTAGTAATCAGGGTATGGAATTTACTATAAGAGAGAAAACTGAATTGTGCCTTAATTGTTGAACAATAAAACATACACGGTCATTTACCAGTAAATTAAAATACTTTTCTTTCTTTTTGGTAATTTCCTACATATGTGCTCTTATTTGACATCAGCAGTATTCACTCCACATAAACCCTCTAGCTCTGCCTTGGTTCTCCCTCTCTGTTTTCTTTCTGCTCTGCCAAGATAGCTTTCAGGCCTTCACGGAGTGCTGATCTCATCTGGATTAGCCAGGAATGCAGCTATATGTTGTGGTTTCAAATGCGCTTTTCTTTTCCAAAGTGTCAATGGTAGCCTGCTGGGAACTTTATGCTAGATCATTAGCCTACAGCTTATCACAGCAAGGACTGCTGCCACCTTCTGCAAACATGTTTTAACAAGCACACACTGTGCAAAATATGAGCAAAATCAAACATGACTAAAATTAACCAATTTTTTTGGTCACGTGTCTTGAAACTTCTATTAGTTTTCTAAAGCCGCGCAATCCATTCCAGCAGTAACATTAAAGCAACAACAGTATTAAAATTTGTATCATGGAAGTATATAAATCCTAACCCCTAATTGATCACACTTTTTAAATATTATTATTTGTCTTCTGTCTTAGCCCCTGTTGTGCTTTCGACAGGGGCACTTGAAAGCTTGAAATTGGTATAAAAATGCTTTGTGGTGACACACAGAACTCAATAACTTTATCAGATAATGTTGGACCATATCAGGCTCGAATTGCATCAGGTTTTTAGGTCCAAACAGAAATTCAAGGATAACTTTCTCAGTAGTCCAAACAAGCTTTAGAAAACTGAGCAAAAGGTCTTGTATTTATGAAACAAACCATTTTTGTGGGTACTCTGTGGTTGATATCAAGACACCCAAACCTAATATTTCTGTTTACTCTTTCATATTTAAAGAATTTTTTTAAAATGATCAACTTAAACGGGAACATGATTATTTTCTTTCATAAATTGTGTGTGTTTTTGTCCATTATTGTGTGTTGTTTTGTTGATCTTATAAAGTCACATACGTATTGATTTTTTATTAATTTACTGGTAATCCCTTGAAACCCTGAGCTGAATAAAATGTAATAACTCTCAGGGTGGTGGTGAGAAAAAAAATGACATAATACTGCTTTGTTGCTTTGAAACCCAAAGTTTGCCCTATTAAGATGAGACGTGTGTTCCTGCTTAATACACCTTCCATGAGAATCCTCATATTTTCAAAGTAAACAAAGTGGTGTGAGAAACCATTCTTGAGATTTACATTAGACTGTGGAATAAAAATGTACTTACATTTAGTTAGAACGCCATATTTATTTGTTTTTGTCTTCAATACAAACATAAAATACCAAAAAGGTTTGCCAACACTGAATATATTCAAAGAGTTTGAAATCTGTTACAACTGCAATTCTGAATAGATGTAAGAGGCTAAAAATGTTCAACTGCAGAAGCCTTGTTGGAGATTTTTGGAAAACAATCTATAGAAGTATTCCTGTTTTATTTGTTTGAATTAGGTTTATTTTTTGCCCAGGGTTTCTAAGATCCAGCCAAGCTTTGTGGAGTTTTTAACCTTCTTTCCAGGATAAAAAAGGAGGTTTCTGTGTTAAGACTACAAGCTCATTACTCTAGTTCAGGCTAATATACACAGTATGTGGAGTCTCTGTGTACATGAGCTCATACCTTTTAGCTGATCTAAACACTGGCCTGCTGGCTGACATGTAGAGAAAAAGGAGTACTGAGAACAGTCCAACACTGCACCAATAAACACTAATAAACTGCAACATAAGCCTCTGACATTATCCCCACTATGACGAAGACATCTGCTGCAGATTCACTGATGCTGCACATCTTTATCTTATTCTGTACTCTGTACTCTATAAAACTCCAATTTCACAGTTCTACCACTGATTAGAGCACTTCTTCTGTACTCCAGTGTAGACACACTGTAAAAAATGCTCAAAATTTACTTTAACCTCAGTAATATCCCTAAACTGTACTAGTTTGAAAAATGTTGCAAGCCCCCACTAAAAATGTATACTTATTGACAAATAAAAGTAAACCGGTGATCCTTTATTTTTAAAGCACAGTTTTTTCAGTGCATGAGGGTTCCTGGTTCGCATCCCTTTCTGTGTGGAGTTTACATGTTCCCCCTGTAGCTGTGCAGGGTTCCCCATGGCCTCCTCCCATCATCTAAAAATATGTCTGTTACATTAACTGAAAACTCAGAATTGCCCATAGGGGTGAACGGAAATGTACAGTCATGGCCAAAAGTTTTGAGAATGATTCAAATGTTAATATTTACAAAGTCTACTGCTTCAGTTTTTATAACGGCAATTTTCATATACTCCAGAATGTTAAAAAGAGTGTTCAGCATAACAGCAATTAATTGCAAAGTCAATATTTGCCTAGAAAATGAACTTTATCCCCCAAAACACATTTCAACGTCATTGTTGCAAAAATGCCTCCAGGGCGCCCAAGAAAGACCAGCAGCGCCAGGACCGTCTCTTAAAAGTGTTTCAGCTACAGGATCGGGCTACCAGCAGTGCAGAGCTAGCTCAGGAATGGCAGCAGGCAGGTGTGAGTGCATCTGCACGCACTGTGAGGCCGAGACTCCTGGAGCAAGGCCTGGTCTCAAGGAGGGCAGCAAAGAAGCCACTTTTCTCCAGGAAAAACATCAGGGACAGACTGATATTCTGCAAAAGGTACAGGGGGTGGACTGCTGAGGACTGGGCTTAAGTCATTTTCTCTGATGAATCCCCTTTCCAGTTGTTTGGGACATCTGGAAAACGGCTTGTTCGGAGAAGACGATGTGAGTGCTACCACCAGTCTTGTCTCATGCCAATTGTAAAGCATCCTGAAACCATTCATGTGTGGGGTTGCTTCTCAGCCAAGGGAGTGGGCTCTCTCACAGTCTTACCTAAAAACACAGCCATGAATGGTACCAGAATGTCCTCCGACAGCAACTTCTCCCAACCGTCCAAGAAGAGTTTGATGATGAACAAGGCCTTTTCCAGCATGATGGAGCACCTTGCCATAAAGCAAAGGTTATATCTAACTGGTTTAGGGAACAAAACACAGAGATTTTGGGCCCATCGCCTGGAAACTCCCCATATCTCAATCCCATTGAAAACTTGTGGTCAATTATCAAGAGACAGGTGGAAAAACGAAAACCTTGGAATTCTGAAAAAATTCAAGCATTGATTGTATTTTTGTATGTGATGACAACATCTGACATACACACATGAAAACCAGAGGGCAGCAGATCATGTGAAAATATAATATTTGTGTCATTCTCAATACTTTTGGCCATGACTGTATATACAGGGGTTGGACAATGAAACTGAAACACCACAATCATTTATTAGTATGGTGTAGGGCCTCCTTTTGCGGCCAACACAGCGTCAATTTGTCTTGGGAATGACATATACAAGTCCTGCACAGTGGTCAGAGGGATTTTAAGCCATTCTTCTTGCAGGATAATGGCCAGGTCACGACGTGATGCTGGTGGAGGAAAATGTTTCCTGACTCGCTCCTCCAAAACACCCCAAAGTGGCTCAATAATATTGAGATCTGGTGACTGTGCAGGCCATGGGAGATGTTCAACTACACTTTCATGTTCATCAAACAAATCTTTCACCAGTGTTGCTGTGTGTATTGGTGCATTGTCATCCTGATACACGGCACCTCCTTCAGGATACAGTGTTTGAACCATTGGATGCACATGGTCCTCCAGAATGGTTTGGTAGTCCTTGGCAGTGACGCGCCCGTCTAGCACAAGTATGGGGCCAAGGGAATGTCATGATATGCAGCCCAAACCATCACTGATCCACCCCCATGCTTCACTCTGGGCATGCAACAGTCCGCTTCTCCACACCGTAACTCTCCCGGATGTGGGGAAAACAGTAAAGGCCGACTCATCAGAGAACAATACATGTTTCACATTGTCCACATCCCAAGATTTGCGCTCCTTGCACCATTGAAACCGACATTTGGCATTGGCACGAGTGACCAAAGGTTTGGCTATAGCAGCCCGGCCGTGTATATTGACCCTGTGGAGCTCCCGACGGACAGTTTTGGTGGTAACAGGACAGTTGAGGTGCACATTTAAATCTGCCGTGATTTGGGCAACGTGGTTTTATGTTTTTTGGATACAATCCGGGTTAGCACCCGAACATACCTTTCAGACTGCTTCCTCTTGCGTCCACCATTAATCCTGTTGGATGTGGTTCGTCCTTCTTGGTAGTATACTAACATTACCCTGGACACCGTGGCTCTTGATACATCACAAAGACTTGCTGTCTTTGTCACAGATGCGCCAGCAAGACATGCACCAACAATTTGTCCTCTTTTGAACTCTGGTATGTCACCCATAATGTTGTGTGCATTGCAATATTTTGAGCAAAACTGTGCTCTGACCCTGCTAATTGGACCTTCACAGTCTGCTCTTATTGGTTCAATGTGCAATTAATGAAGATTGGCCACCAGGCTGGTCCAATTTAGCCATGAAACCTCCCACACTAAAACGACTGGTGTTTTAGTTTCATTGTCCAACCCCTGTAGTTTTCTGTCTGTGTGGCCATGTGATGTACTGATAAAAAGTGGCAATCCAACAATGAGAGTAGCAGGAAATAAAAAGCACCGATTTACAATAAGTAGATTTGTTTTGTCATCATGTCAGTGTTAACCCCTCATTAAAATGTGGCAACCTTTCAGTTCTTTACGTTTAAACTATGTAATCAGAAGTTAAAAAAAAAAGTTGGATGAATTGTAAACTAGCAACAAAAACCTGAACATCATGAGAAACGGAGAACTATATTGTGTACATAGATAATACTTTATGATTGATAAGTGAGGACACACGGATATACAGACATGTTTTATCTGTATTTGATATGCTATGTTTTCTATTTAATTTATCAGTCAGTAAGTAATTCCTTGCTATATTCGCCTTTGGCGATTCTGGTCATTCTTGGTCACACACTAAAACTGGCTGAAAAAAAAAATAACAATGACTTAAACATCGGCCTATTACACTATAGGTCACAAGGAAATTGCAAAAATTACTAATAATTCCTGCTACATTTTTGGCCATGTTTCATATTATACAGGCACTTGAATGATTCTTCCAAGATGTATAGAAATGCTGCTTAGTGGAATTCAAAAGTCACTTTTATCTTCACCTTTAATCATTAACAGAACGTAACTTGAGAGGAACAAAGTACTAATCTGTTCTGTGTGTGCTTCACTTTTTTTTTCACTGATAGAATTGTGTACCCATGTGCTCTGAAAAACTGGTGAGTGTTTCATTCTTGTACTGTGGGGCAGCCAGACAGATGTCTCATTTAGCAACCCAAATTCTTTTGACATCTGAAGAAGAGGTAGAAAAAACTGTTGACCTCATCATGACCCAGTGATGTGTCATGTTAACTTGGTGTGCAAATTGAGAAGAACAGCTCTCACTGTTTTTCAGACTTGACAAATGAGAGAGCAAACAAATGATAAATACTCTGCTTGCCCTTTTAGCGGAAAGCCACATGTGCATTCAATTCAATCTGCTCTGTTCACGTGAGCTGAGCTCAGGAAGAAAAGTGAGCATGTGTTTTTGTTAGCACATACACAAAAGGGGCTTTGTCGACCAAAGGTAACACAGGTAAATGACATCATCTATCCCACTGTGGGGCTGTTGAGAGCTGGGATTACAGGAGTATGTGTGCGTTTTTTCATAGTGAATAAATGTGCAGAGAGAGAGATAACACATTCACAAACAAATGTGATTTTATACACTTTTGGGATGGGTTCATAGTTAAAATATATCCTTAAAACAGAGAAGACAGAGAAGACCTTGATGTGATTTCATATGAACAAATATTAAATGGTTTGTCAAAAATGATCAAAATGAAAACACCAACCTAAGATTTCACTAATTCAATTTACAGTTTATGATTTAGAGCATTCAATTTGATTGAATGTATTTTCAGTTAATTCTAGACATTGGATTTTAATTTCTTTTTGTAGTAATATTACTACTTTACTTTAGGGAATCAGGTTTTTTTCAGTCGTAAAAGTGAAAAAGAACTGTCAATATTAGTGCAGAACTAAATACTTTGAATAAACACTTACAGATTAATTAAAATCCAACATCTAAATAATGCAAAATGAATCACCCACTCAGACAGATGAAAGTGCTAGTCAATGTTTGTTATGTCTTCCACTCACCCTTCTCAATACTTTACATCATTGCACATAATTTAACTTCAACTGCACAGTGTAATATAGTGACCACACGGAGAGCAACAACAACTTTTAGCAGTCCTGACTAACAGAATGAGGTCATCTGTTCTTACAAAGCTGTGGACTTTATGCATCACTGATTTCTATTAATGCAACTGGTTTGTTCTCTTTCAGTTTTCCCTTCACCTTCAATGGCTTTTGGGTGCAGACATAACACAAAAGCATACACCCTGTATGTAACTGACAGAAGTAAAAGTTTATGACAACAGTTGTCAAGCAAAATAAGTTGTGTTTACTTTGTACTTAGCAATGTGTTACAGGTAAACACCACCAATATTTTTCAACACCTCCAAGTCAGAATTTTACTACAGGTAACTTTGGGTGAGTTTACCGCAATTAGATTTAAGAGTTTATTTGTTATTTTTTGCATTCCAATGTAAAATTGCTACTTTAATGTAGTTTGAGTTTTTCAATTACCCCGTTTTCCAGTTCCCAATGCCAAAATGGTCTAAGAGGAGCGTTAAGACTAAGGTGTTTCAAATGGCACTTTTCCACAAGTACCTACTGTACAAAAAGCTGGCCCCACTAAACAGTTACAACTTTAGCAGCTATTTGGTTAGGATTCCACCAGGGCCTAGGACCGATAGCAGACTGGTGAATGCTGATGGCCAAGTAGTCACATGTTTAGATAACAATTCCGCCATGTGTCCCTCACCCGACTAGGAAAAAACAATGCGCTGATTTGATTATTTCTGTAATGACATATTTACCTATTACCCATTTCTGTAATTGCCTAACACACAAGCCAACACAACAGTACAACACTGAAATTTAGGCATAATATAGATGGAGCAATGTCATGGATTTTTGTATCGCGCTTTTATTGCATTTAAATAACATCCTCTACCAGTTGGCCCGTCATCCTACTTAGCAGTAATTTGTAATGGAAAATCACCTAAACCATGTGTGCCGGGGCAAACTGTGTAGGGCTGAGTAGGCACTAATGGAAAAAACATATCTTGAACGAGGGGCATCAGAGTAAACTTGTCACCTCACCCAAAAAAAGGGGGAAAAAGACACCCTCACATTCTTAAGCCACTCCACATGGTGGTCAAGCATTGGGTTGTGAGGTTCTGCTGAGCTCAGGCTGAAATGCAAAGTTATGTGCATTGTAAGTTAGGTGGTAAGTGAAGGCTGAGACATGAACATATCAGTCCTTGATGTTGCAATAAAGGCTTATAGGACATAGAAGCATAGAAGAGACAAGATATATCGGGATCCACCTCCAGTGTGGGTTCTGGAACCAAACTCCTGGAAAGGGACTGGGCACATGCCCTTGTTTGCATAGTCTTCAACTTGTACCTCCAAAAGAATTGTACCCACATAATTAAAGGAAAGGAACCATGTCTAGGACTCTGATTTTGCATACATCTTTTAAGAGTTGTGATCAGAAGGTTGTCAATGCCTGTTATATGGTAATGACGGGTAAGCAATTTTGGTTGACCTCAAAGTTGTTCTAATAAATCACTCAGAAACGGAAAGCAGGGCCAACCTTTGTTGTGCTTGATCTGGTGGAGGACTGCTCACCTGAATTGAGGATATTGTGAAATGATGGAAAGAGAACTTTAATAATTGTCTTCAATCCTGCTAGCATTAACTGGGGAGGAAAGTTTAAGGAATTGGGGGAAGACCTTGGAATTACCTTGTCATCTTGTCCATAATGAGTTATTTGAGAAGAAAAAGTCTGACGGTCTTAATCTCAGGGTAAGGCTTTGAATTCGGATTGTAAAAAGTCACAAGGGTAATTCATTCAGTCCATTAAGACTCTCCAGCTGTTCCAGAATGGTGCAGCATTCATTAAAAGAATCAGTTAAAGAGATCATATTTCTTCTGTCTTAGCTTCTCTGAATTGGCTTCCTGTAAAATCCAGAATAGAATTTAAAATCCTTCTTCTCACATACAAAGCTCTTAATGGTCAGGCACCATCTTATCTTAAAGAGCTCTTAGTGCCTGACTACCTCATCAGAGCACTGGGCTCCCAGAATGCAGGGTCACTTGTGGTTCCTACAGTCTTTAAAAGTAGAATGCGAGCTAGAGTGTTCAGCTATTAGAGTCCTCTCCTGTGGAACCAGGTTCCAGTTTTGGTTCAGGAGGCAGACACTGTCTCTACATTTAAGAGTAAGCTTAAGACTTTCATTTTCTATAAAGCTTATAGTTAGGTCTGGCTTAAGTGAGTCCTGAACCATCCCTTAATTATGCTGCTAGAGGCCTAGACTGCCGGGGGATTTCCTGTGATGCACCGAGCTCCCCTCTCCTCTTCTCTCTCTCCCTCTGAGTGCAACCTTGTCCTATTAATGTATGTTACTAACTGGACCTATTCCCTTTCCCTTGCTCCTGTGCTTTTCTCGTCCATCTCATCTCTCCTCCTACAACTTCCTGCAGGTGTTCCTGGCTCTGGAGTTTTGGAGTCTGGATCTGTAGTTGGGAGTCTCCTGCTGCCCCTGTGTTCCTACTCGACACCCTCTGCTACAAGTACAACTACTGTTCCTAGTCCTATTGCTATTATTACATTTATTATTATCAATAACATTACCATAAATATCTTTACCATTTTTCATTCAGTCTAGAGCAACATTAACATTAGCATTACCTTTACTTGTCTGTACCTCTATGTGTATACTGTGCAGGTTGCCACCCCCTGCTCACTCTGCTCTCTCTGTGCTTCTCTCTCTCTCTCTTTCTCTAGCCCCCCTCCCCTCTCTCACCCCCAAACCGGTCGAGGCAGCCTGACCCATGGTTCTGCTCGAGGTTTCTGCCTGTTAAAAGGACATTTTTCTTTGCCTGCGTCACCTGGTGCTTGCTCTTGGTGGGTGTTGTTGGGCTTCTGTAAATAACTTACACCTGGACCTGCTCTTTTTGAAAAGCGCTGTTAAATAACTGTTTTTATGATTTTGCTCCATATAAATAAAATAGAATTGAATTGAATTCATTAAAACGTTTTGATCGTAACTTAGGAGATGACATAATAAGTATTAAGTCCTATCAAATTTTGATTTCCTGATGAGACTGATATGTTCCAATATAATGATATTCCCATCATGGATTCAGTGACTTGACTTTACATTTTTATAAGCTCACCACACCCTCAGTGACCTTATATACTCTCTCAACCCATTTTTTCCCAATGTAAATAAGGATAAACTAAGTGAGGATCATATGTGTAACACACAGCTAAAATGTATTTATATTCATCAGATGAAACTAATGGAAAACATCTAGTTGCCATGTTCGGAAGGTTTTTTTAATTATTGGACACTTTTGTCCGCAGAGATGTTTTGAAAAAAACTTTTTTGCTATGGATCTGAACATACCCAGGCAACTTAAAAAAAGACGTTAAAGATAAAGTGCTCAGCTATTCAAGGGTCTGTTAGCAGATAGCTGTGAATAACTAGTTCTTTACTGTAGTTGTATTTCTGTTCCTTTGGGAAAGGAAACACTAATGGATGCTCCGGCTTTGTCACTGCTATCTGGTAATGTTTACTTTTTTTAGGTATAAGCTGGCAACAGTGTTTAAAATGCACCTAAAATGACAGGAATGCTGGTTACAATAATCAGGTTACAATAAAAACACTGCCATGCAGTTAAATACACTATAGTAGGGCAGTGTACATTGTGGAGCCGATGTTTAGCTACACTAAACCTTCTGATGACAACACCAGCTGTCCTATGTACTTTCTGACTCCAAGTGGCTTAAAACTAGCGGGGGTCATAGTGTCACCATATCAAAGTCCACGTTGTCAAACAAACACTTTAATCTACTCTAGAGGATTCGAAACTGTGTGTCCTAACAAGCCTGTTGTTTTTAATGAATAAATCGTGGTAAAAAAAAAAATCAAACGTATTGTTTTTCAGATTGTTGTGTACATTGAGTCAATAATTGATGGTTGAGTCTTAAAAAACAGCCGATAAAGGGGGTGGGAATTACATTCACCTCCGCTATGAACCTGCCAGACTGGGTTCACTGATAGCTTCCAGACCTGCATTTTCTCTGGTTGTCAGCCATGAATGATCCCCAGCACATTTAGTTCCCAAACAGTAGACAGGCCCCTTTCCTTTGGTAAAGCGGACAGACTAAACTAGGTATGCCATGTATGCTACTTTGTGAATGCTGAAGTAAAAACTTTTTACATTTACTTTAGATATGTCACATGTGTAGTCATTATCCTTTTCCAACAAGTGATTTATGACTTTCTAATATAGATATATGTATGAAAACCTATATTTTGTATCCCAAATCACTCTGCCTTACCAAACATAAAAACCAAAATGCCTTTGGATTTGCAATTCTGTTTTGTCTCATTTTCTTTCATACAATATTTGTAAAACTGAGATTTGTATGCAAGTATACACTGAACTAGACTAAATGCGCCTTGGGGCTGCAATCCTGCACCAAAAGTCCATATTTTATTAAATCTGGCATTGAATTAATAGAACTGAGTTCTCTAATCCAGAAAATGTTTCTTAAAACCAGACTGTGCCTTTTGACTATGCTGTGGGAAGGTGGTTCCTTGTTATTCATGTCTGGTATTAAAAAAATCCTCCCTCTAAAGTTACTGCTTGGTTGTATATTAATGAATTATCAACATAATGTTCCAGCATTGGAAAGACGAGTATTTGCAACGAGCTGAAAATTTTTAATTTTTTATGAACGAGTTGCTGACCGTTTAGCCTATGCTATGTAGACAGGTGCTTTCCATATAAACACATCTAACAAATGAGATACTCTTGCCACATGTTGAAAATAGCAGGTGACGTTTCTCATCAAATTGTTAGTGTTATAGTGCGGGGGAGAAAGCCAATTGTATCAGGAGAAAGGACAAAATCTCTGTTATGTCTTGTCAAGTGTGTTGAATGTAGTCATGTTCAGTGTTTTGTGTTCAGGCACTTCCTGTTTTATTTTTTATTCATGTACTCTCTCATTCCAGACCAAGACTTCCTCTCTTTATTTTCCCACCTTGGTAACTTTCTGCCACGCCCCTGATTTGGTTCACCTGTGTTCACTCCCCTCTTGTATAAATAGTCCTTGTCTCTTTTTACCTTTGTCAATTTGCGTTGGTTGTTTCATGGATGTGTACGTCAAGTGTGACTCCGTGTTGAGTATTTTTATGTCCAGAGTCAAGTTCGAGTTAAGATTATTGAACCTCCTTGAGAGCACCTTTTGTTTGTTTTTTGCATTATCTTTTAAAAGTGTCTTTAGTTAATATTATTCTCCCTTTCGTTTATATTTTTTGGGGGATATAAACACTTGTGTTAATCACAGCTGCAGAGTCCTGCATTTAAGTCCCTAGGAATGGTCTCAGGTCTTGACAGAAGGTCAGTTCCTTCTGTTACGACCTGAGACTGTTCTGAGCAGAATGTTAGGCCTAAGGTTTATTTAGTTCATTATGTGTGTGAAAAATGAAAAATAGATGACTCAAGAACAGTGAATATTAAAATAAAAGCCTTACCTTTAAATCTGTCAGAGGGATATATAGCAAAATAAACAAGCTTCTACCTGTTTTGTTTGGTCATACCTTTAAGTAGATTAATTTAGCAAACTATCTCTGCAAGATACAATGTAATATTCACACAAAGGCTGCAGAGAAATATATCACAACAAAAATATGACCTATCATGGGACACAAATGAAAGTTTTTTTCAGTGAAACACACCAGCAATGCAGTGTTGTTTAACTACAAAATGAGATTCCCCACCCCCTTGCCCTTCTTCCAACAGAAACAGCTGTGACTTTTCTCAGCAGCTAACAGCTGCAACAGCAGCAGCAGCAAAGTGATGAATGTCTCCACAGAAAAGGTAGACTGCCCCATATGACAATTTGAGTGAAAACGAGCTGGAATGAAACATTTTCCTCGAGTAATGGTGCACTCTTGGAAACCTCTATTTCTCCATCCCTTGCTTGAGCTATAGCTCACTTCACCCAGAATAAAGACTGCCCCTGCATTACAAAGATTCTTTGTAATGATGCAAGAGGTATCCAGTGCCTTCCACATTTCTTGGCACTACATGTTAAGATATTTTCTTAAGATTCTGAAAAACTGATTTTTGGGGAT
The DNA here is from genome assembly GCA_013363375.1 of Menidia beryllina. NCBI lineage: Eukaryota > Metazoa > Chordata > Actinopteri > Atheriniformes > Atherinopsidae > Menidia > Menidia beryllina. The sequence continues at coordinate 537,026 of JABUIW010044429.1, read as the reverse complement.
AAATAGTATAGGACAACAATGCAAAATAAGAGAATTATTCAACCTTGAATTAAAGTGTATTTATTATATATACTAATTATTTTACACAAAGTTATGTGTGCCACAATCTTTACACCCCTGATGTCAAGACTTTGTACAACCCTCTTTTGCTAACAAAACAGCACTTTATCTTCTCCTATAACATTACACAAGAAAGGAAGATACATAGGGTGGGATATTGAATCATTCCTCTTTGGACAATATGTCTATATTGTCCAGTGTTCTGGGTTTTTCTCCTTTTCTGCTCAGGTTTTCAATTGGGTTGAGGTCTGGAGACTGAAACAGTGGAAGCTTCATTTTGTGTCTGTGAACCATTATAGATTTGGCCATATTTAGGGACATTAGACTTTTAGGTGAGCTGGCTTGTGTGGTTTTGTTTGTGTTGTTGTTCTTAATGACTGTAGATCTGTTCAGTATTTGTAGCAGGACTTTTAGGAGTTTTTAGCATTGGTAGCAAGCTCTATACTGGTGCAATTGGTTAAAGGCTGGGGTGGCTAATCTGTTTTTTTGCCTTTAACTTGGTGGTAGAAGACATAGTTGTTGTGGTGTGAATGCCACCATCACAAGGCTGGCATTAAGGGGAGTGACTCTATGATGCCACTAATTAATGTCTAGCCTCAAAGAGGTGTTGTGGGCCCAACACTGATAAAAGGAGGTTCCCATCTGAAGACCCCAGTGACATGTAGGACAGCACTGCTCACTGGTTTGAAATGAGATCACAGTGTAAATGTTGAAATTAGCATATTCACTGATTCTGATCAGTCTGTTTATGGTACAAGTCTCTTTTGTTTGCTTATCTGTCGATACTCAGATTTGAACTTGATAGGTGATTAAACAGGTTTTCCATTATACATTCATTTCCTCATAATACCCATTGCATGATCTCTGCAAACAAACTCAAATGGCATGATTGGTACCTGCCCTGAGATTATAAGATACTTGCAGACGTCGGTATTAGCAGCAGGTCACTTGTGTGGTGCAAGACGGAACGAAAGATAAGTGGCAGAAACTAGAGGGTGACATGTCTGGCCACGTGAGAGGAGTGGCACAGAGCTGCGTCTCTATTCAGACACAATGAACTAGTACTCATGTGGAACATCAGTCATTTTGAGGACTAATATTAGCAGATGATGCCAGAGGTATGACTTTGCCTGAATAGTGATGTGTTGAGGGACTAAATCTAAAGCAATGGTGTACCAAGTATTTTGGACCATTACTTGAGATCAGCTGGTAACAAATGTGGAGGTACCAGTCAGTTTTTTTTAAAATGCATTAATTTGCCAGAAAACCAATGCAATTTTTTTATATCCTAGAAATGTTTATGGTGCGATATGTATTTGACCTGCATGATCTGGCAATCTTTTTAAAATAAACTATGAGGTATCAGGAATGAATTGCTTTGGAATTTTTGTGTCCTGTTCAGGTGTGATGCCTAAACAGGTAGATTTATCTGTCTTAGGTGAACCATCAATTACAGGTGGAACAGGTAGATTTATCCTCTACCTAAGAAGGTAGAGGATAAACTAATACAGTCACAGCCTTGATTTTTATCTGTAAATTGTTTTCATGAAAGTGTGAGCCGTATTTGGGTTATACAGTGGTCTGCAAAAGTTTGGGCAACCTTGTTAATTTCAATGATTTTCCTTCATAAATCATTGGTTCTTTGGATAAAAAAAATCAGTTAAATATATGATATAGGAGACAAACACAGTGATATTTGAGAAGTGAAACGAAGTTTATACCATTTACAGGAAGTGTGCAATAATTGTTTAAACAAAATTAGGCATGTGCATAAATTTGGGCACTGTTGTCATTTTACTGATTTCAAAATCTTTAGAACCAATTATTGGAACTCAAAATTGGTTTGGGAAGTTCAGTGACCCTTGGCCTACACACACAAGGCGAACCCAATTATGAGAGAGTATTTAAGGGGGGGCAATTGTAAGTTTCCCTCCACTGTGAACCTTCTCTGAAGAGTAGCGACATGGGAGTCTCTAAAGAACTGTCACATGACATGAAAACAAAGATTGTTCACCATCATGAATTAGGGGAAGGATACCGAAAGCTGTCTAAGAGATATGAGTTGTCTGTTTCGACAGTTAGGAACATAGTCAGAATATGGAAGACCACAGGCACAGTTCAAGTTAAGCCTCGAAGTGGCAGACCAAGGAAAATCACGGATAAACAGAAGCGAAGAACGGTTAGAACAGTCAAAGTCAACCCACAGGCCAGCACCAAAGACATACAACATGATCTTGCTGCAGATGGAGTCATTGTGCACCGTACAACTATTACGTGCACTTTACACAAGGAGATGCTGTACGCAAGAGTGATGCGGAGGAAGCCTTTTCTCCTCCCACATCACAAACAAAGCCGCTTGAGGTATGCTAAAGCACATCTGGACAAGTTGGAATAAGGTGCTGTGGACTGATGAAACTAAAATTGAGTTATTTGGACATAACAAGGGGCGTCGTGCATGGAGGAAAAACAACACAGCATTCCTAGAAAAACACCTGCTGCCTACAGTAAAATGTGGTGGTGGTTCCATCCTGCTGTGGGCCTGTGTGGCCAGTGCAGGGACTGGGAATCTTGTAAAGTTCAGGGATGCATAGATTCCAACAAATATCAGCAGATTCTGGAGACCAATGTCCAGGAAACAGTGACGAGGCTGAAGCTGCGCCGGGGCTGGATCTTTCAACAGGACAATGACCCTAAACACTGCTCAAAATCTACTAAGGCATTCATGCAGAGGAACAAGTACAACGTTCTGGAATGGCCATCTCGGTCCCCAGACCTGAATATTATTGAAAATCTGTGGTGTGACTTAAAGAGAGCTGTCCATGCTCGGAAACCATCAAACCTGAATGAATTAGAGGTGTTTTGTAAAGAGGAATGGTCCAAAATACCTCCAACCAGAATCCAGACTCTCATAGGAAGCTATAGGAATCGTTTAGAATCTGTTATTTCTGCAAAAGGGGGATCTACTGAATATTGAGCTATTTTTTTTTATTGTGGTGCCCAAATTTATGCACATGCCTAATTTTGTTTAAACAATTATTGCACACTTCCTGTAAATGGTATAAACTTCGTTTCACTTCTCAAATATCACTGTGTTTGTCTCCTATATCATATATTTAACTGATTTTTTTTATCCTAAGAACAAACGATTTATGAAGGAAAATCATGGAAATTAACAAGGTTGCCCAAACTTTTGCAGACCACTGTATGTACCCTTCTCTAAAGTGAGTACATAGTCTCAATCTCAAATACAAACTAGTGTTTGACCTGGTTGTGTTTTTTACTTTAATTTAGTACAGTGGGTCCCTGCCAGGGTTACAAAAGCAAACTATGGAAAGATTAAGCGAATGAGGCTTGTTAGAGTAAGTCTGCTGTAAGAGACTTCCGTGATCATCTTATCTCAAATGTGCAGATACAGTCTCTGGTCCATGCAGTTTTGAAACTGAATGCCTCCTGTGAACATTTCAAGTAGCAATAGTAAACCAAAGACTAAAGAAAACAATGGAAATGAAAGGGATTCAAATCTCGGTTTGCTTTCTTGTTTCATATTCACGGTTCATGGTCCTCAGTATTCCATTTAAACCATGGGACATGAATAAATAACGATGAATGAATGTTCAGGTCAAAATTTATTCTGCTTATCCGAGATGGCCAGGATAAGAAATCAGTCTTGTTGCCTTATGAGACCCTGAACCAGAAGGGGCTTCTTTCAAACTGGTAGGAGAGTGATTTTCTGAAACTTTGTTTGTCTAGCAGGCTTTCAGAAGGAGAGGCAGCTGCTGACTCAGAGGGAAAAGCCATGCATATACCACACTCCTCCGTAGACTTTGATTAAAACCACTGGAGGAAATAAAGATCTTCTGTTACATAAGTGTTACATAAGTTATAACTTATATATAGTATATGTAAATGCAGGGAAGACCTTATAAGTCTTAAACCACTGTGAAAATAACATGTTGGTAAACAAAAGAAAACCTGTGTGTCGTGCACAGGTTATACAGTAAAGAGCTACCTAACAACTACTTCTCCAATAACTTCATGTGGCCGATGAGGCATTCCTGACTCACAGCAGTGGGGGTAAAATAATACTCAAGCTACCGCCTCATTCCTTGATCCTATGGTCTAGTCAGTCAGGAAGTGCTTTAATCAAGGGAACTGCCTTGTTTTGTCTGATGGAAAAGAGGGAGAAAGAGAAGGATAATGTTTCCACCAGCTGCTGCAGGATCAGTATCTTGGCTTAGAACCTCAGCAGCTCTTAACAGAATATTAAGAGGGACATCTTTTTCTTTATGGAAGTGTCAAAGTTTTTCCAAATTATTTAAATCTTGTCGCCATAAATATCATTGCGTAATGTCGACCAAAATATATTGTCAGAAAGTGCTTGACTTAATAAAAGGAAAAAAAAGTTGTTACTAAAATGTGGTACTCACCACTCCAAAAAGCTGGCACCAGTAATTATATAATATCAAAAGAGGCAATTTAAAATTGATTAGATCTTGTGGCATGAAGAATATGGTCATGAGTTTAAACTTTTTAAGATTAATGCTTGAGGAGCTGCCAGGTATGTGTATATATATATATCTCTGTGGGGCCCTGCGATGGACTGGCGGACCGTCCAAGGTGTACCCCGTCTCGCCCATTAACTAACTGGGTTAGGCTCCAGTCCTAACCCAGTATGTGTATATAGATATACACTATATTGCCAAAAGTATTTGCTCACCTGCCTTGACTCACATATGAGCTTAAGTGACATCCCGTTCCTAATCCATAGGGTTCAATATGACGTCGGTCCACCCTTTGCAGCTAGAACAGCTTCAACTCTTCTGGGAAGGCTGTCCACAAGGTTTAGGAGTGTGTTTATGGGAATTTTTGACCATTCTTCCAGAAGCGCATTTGTGAGGTCGCACACTGATGTTGGACGAGAAGGCCTGGCTCTCAGTCTCCGCTCTAATTCATCCCAAAGGTGTTCTATCGGGTTGAGGTCAGGACTCTGTGCAGGCCAGTCAAGTTCATCCACACCAGACTCTGTCATCCATGTCTTTATGGACCTTGCTTTGTGCACTGGTGCACAGTCATGTTGGAAGAGGAAGGGGCCAGCTCCAAACTGTTCCCACAAAGTTGGGAGCATGGAATTGTCCAAAATGTCTTGGAATGCTGAAGCATTCAGAGTTCCTTTCACTGGAACTAAGGGGCCAAGCCCAGCTCCTGAAAAACAACCCCACACCATAATCCCCCCTCCACCAAACTTTACACTTGGCACAATGCAGTCAGACAAGTACCGTTCTCCTGGCAACCGCCAAACCCAGACCCGTCCATCAGATTGCCAGATGGAGAAGCGCGATTCGTCACTCCAGAGAACGCGTCTCCACTGCTCTACAGTCCAGTGGCGGCGTGCTTTACACCACCGCATCCGACGCTTTGCATTGCACTTGGTGATGTATGGCTTGGATGCAGCTGCTCGACCATGGAAACCCATTCCATGAAGCTCTCTGCGCACTGTTCTTGAGCTAATCTGAAGGCCACATGAAGTTTGGAGGTCTGTAGTGATTGACTCTGCAGAAAGTTGGCGACCTCTTCGCACTATGCGCGTCAGCATCCGCTGACCCCGCTCCGTCAGTTTACGTGGCCTACCACTTCGTGGCTGAGTTGCTGTCGTTCCCAAACACTTCCATTTTCTTATAATACAGCTGACAGTTGACTGTGGAATATTTAGGAGCGAGGAAATTTCACGACTGGATTTGTTGCACAGGTGGCATCCTATCACAGTTCCACGCTGGAATTCACTGAGCTCCTGAGAGCGACCCATTCTTTCACAAATGTTTGTAAAAACAGTCTGCATGCCTAGGTGCTTGAATTTATACACCTGTGGCCATGGAAGTGATTGGAACACCTGATTCCGATAATTTGGATGGGTGAGCAAATACTTTTGGCAATATAGTGTATCTCTGTGTGGCCCTGCGATGGACAGGCGGACTGTCCAGGGCATACACCGTCTCTCACCCATTGACGTCTGGGTTAGGCTCAAGTCCCTCCACGACCCCATTAGGGAATAGGCGATTACAGAAATGGATATGGATGGATGTATATGTATATGTTACATTTTACTCTAAAAATAAATAATAATAAATAATTGTGGATAAAGAGATTCATGTCAAAACTCTCCTGCAAAAACATCTGAATATTCAAAATTAATAATCAATATTGTTTATTCCTTATTGTCTCCTTTTATCCTTAGTTCATCTTATCATGTTGATAACAAAAACAGTATGACAATTTGTGAAAAAATGGTTAATTTGATATGACTTCTTTCAAGAGTTTCTGCAAATCCTTTGATATATTTGGCTGTAAAAAAAAGTACTAATAAATGTGTAACAACAGTGTCATGTTCTCTTTGATTTTGTCAAACAATGCCTTCAAACAGATGTGTCTAGAGTAGTTATGACATAGGAATAACTATACTGTCAAGTGAGCAACCCACTAGCGTGTTTCATACAAGCTGGCTCAGTCACAAAACAGATGCTAGTTCATATAACCGTAAAATATCTCTAAACAGGGTTAGAAGCAGATATATTTTCCCTATTTCTGCATTGTAAACAAAATAAGGAGCTCTACAAATTCTGATGTAAACCTACTGAGAGGTACAATCTGTTGTACCTTTCCATCATGACAAAAACTGTCTGAACAGGTTGGGTCACTCTAAGAATGGTGTTTGTTAATGTCATCACCCTGAAACTAAATGACCAAAATGGGGGAATATCTTTGATAAACATTGTCAAACAGTTTCCAGTCATTCAAGACTACAAACTGTTTTCCTAGAGAGCTCCAGAGGTAATGATGAAAGGCTTTTAAAGGGATGTTGGAGAGAATTAGGGGGCAGTTTCTGTGAGAAACCGTGTCATGAACTCCCTATCACAATGGTGCATCCACACTGGTTTGATATGCAATTTTACAACATATTATACACAGTTTGGTAACAAGATTCAACAAAACAATCTCATGTGGGTTTTAGATTTTGTTTTCTAGTTCTTTCGGTCTTGTCTTTGTTTTTTCATTTCACGCGTGAACTTCTTTGACTTCTTTACACAGTTTTAAAAAACATTGTCAGTAACAGATATCAATTCATGAAGCATGACAAAATTGACAATAGATGCTTTGTTGACTGAGACACAAGCTCACAAGAGACATTTATCTCCATGAACCGGTTTTCTGACACATGAACTGGTTTTTCTGTACTACAGCAGTTCCCTCTAAGTCTATGAATGTAAAACACTGAAAAAAGGCAGCAGGTTTAGATTTCCTCAGAGAAGAACACTGGTAAGAGCAAGCAAACTCAGAGCTTGTGGGCTCTTCTTTGACACCGACAAGCTCTACGCACTTCTGTGCTCAAACCTTGGTGAAATATTGTAAACTATTTAATGCAAATGTTCATGCAAAAACGCCCAAGTTGCCAATTATTTACATGTGGTATAGACCCAAATGTATGTACTTTCACTCTTGAAACTCAACTACCATTCTTTTGTCCTGCATCATTGATGTGTTTATCCTTATAGTATTCAATCAATATAAAATCAGCTTGTCAGTTACTTACTGTTAGAGAATAATCCCCCTCTTTGCAGCTGTGGTTGAAAAGTGGACAGAGGCTTGCAATTATGAATTTAGAATTTAGAACCTATAACTTTCGAGAAATCAAATTGGTTTTATGGTGCAGTTAAGTATGTTGAGTTTACAGTTTTAGGCATCCAGAATCTGGATGGAGATAGTAATGCATTTTTTAACCAAGCAGGAATGGCTGGGGTTCCAACGTGTAGGAATTAGTAGAAGAGCACCATACTTTACTGATGTCAACATTTCAGGCATGAATCCTGTTTTGTTTTATATAGTAAAGATTCTTAATTCTTTATAAAATGTTTCTTCCATATGAATGCCAAATTCCACAAAGCCTTTTAGGTTAGTAAGTGTGAGCTAATCTTGGTTGTGGTCGTGGTAGTTCATTTGTCAACTGCAGAGTGAAAGTATTCATAGCTGAGAAAAATATGCTTTGCAATGTAATGACCCACAAGACTTGCGATGCTCATTACTTTTACTGGCCACATATTACTTTTTTTATTTAAAAAAACTTACTATTACTATTTTATATTTTGTTTACCTTTCCAACCACACTAAAGCTTTAAAACTAAAAAGTTAAATGGCAGCAAAGTGTGGATTTATTCTGAGGATTATCAGGATTGGTGTGAATTTGAATGGGCATGAATGCAGATGTTATTAAACATGTTTAGATGTTCTGATCTCATATATCGGTGTGGAGGACTTAAGTACTAATGTTCTCTCTATCTTGTTATTTCTTTAGGTCTTTTGGCTCAGCGTGACTCATCCTTTATTTATCGGGGAATGATTTAAGTATGTTGATTGTGCATAAATTATATATTTTAATGCATGTTGTATATGTATATACTGCAGAGCATAAACACAGCACTAACAGTGTTGCTTTTTGTGTAAGAATGACATTCAAATGCAGCCAGATTTATCTCCACATTCAAAATAATTCTTACTTTCCATAGTTTGAATTGGTAAATCTAATAAAAGTTAAAATGCCATATTCCATGTTGTTATTCATTGTTTTATGACAAAAAAAACAAATGCATAATTTGTATATACTTGCTTTATTCGTATACTTGTTTACTGTCATTCTTCAGCCACCATGTTAAATTTTCAGAATTTGAATCGCTTTACAGATCATACTTGCACAGGACATTAAGCTTGTTGTTCTCACCCTGTAATAGTCACAAGACTGTTTTATGTTGACCCACAGCATTGGTGGCGCACGTTTGTCATACTATGGAAATGTTCCATTGGCTATTGTTTCACTCTTAAAGTTTTTAAAAGAAATGTTTATATCCCAGCAGCTGATGACCTTTTGGTTTCTGAGAAAAGTTCCCACAGTATTAACCAGTGACGTTCCCAGAAACCAGGAGCAAAATATCAGACCACCATGTAGCTATTGACACATCATTGACCATGCAGGTATTGTCTGCACGTTGTCTGTCTCTGTAACCTGGCTCCTCTTGTTGTAGTGACGCAATGCAGCCATACTCAATTGCAATATTACAAATATTAAGGCCTTTATAATTAATTTGTATAGGAGAGGAAGTAGTTAATTAGATACCAATTTGACAGTTGCAATAAAGAACATACAAATGTAGACAAAAACTTTCAAAATTTTATAGTTAGGAATAGTTACTTTCTATGTATTTGGGACATTTTCTGACAAGTATAAATAAATACCAGCACATGATTTTCTGATGATCAGAGCATTCTTGAGCAGAGCCCCATGTCAGCAAATGTTTGGAAATGTTCTCATGCAAAGTAACTATCTAACAGTTTACAATTTACACAATTGAAACTTTTTCAAAATGAAATTTTACACAAACAGAAGGAAAATAAGATTGAAGTGCTGGCAGCTGATATGTCTGGATATCACTGTAGGTCTCTCTGCTTGCACAACGGATTAATGTAACAGACACAGTTCTTCTGACCTGGATCTCACACCTCCCAGGTGGTGTGTGAACTCGAGCAACCTGATTGCAGGATGTAAACTGATACGTCTCGAAGAATTGCTCCAATTTAAACACAAATGATAAGGACAACAACAGATTTACTTAGTGGACCTGTGGAGAACCCTTGTATACACAGGATGGCTGAAAAGCAGGTAGATCCTAAAGAATAGCTTTCGTACAATAATAATTGTACTAGTTACACAATTGTACACTAAGTTGATGGCTTTAAAAAAAACTCCATTAACTCCTATAAATGGTGAGCATTAATCTATGCATTACAAAATAAATGCAGGACTTTATATACACTCCTACACATGCTGATTGTAAGTATTTACAGTGAGAAGATATAGATTTGGTACATTGCCATCACTGATTAGTTGTTAGTGTTTTGTCCATGTCAAACCAGAATTACTGAATTTAACTCGTTAAAATTGCAGTCCAAATGGATTCATGGTATAATTTAATTCAGTTTTACTGTATGTAGATAAACTATAAGGGGAATATGCCACTGGATTTTGCAATATTTATAGAGCAATATTTACTGACTGTATTAACATTTACTTTGGGAATTTAATACCTGTAGAACAGCTGGTGACATGCATTCCAAAATTGAAATACAATTAGGTAATTTGGAATTATACAAGATAGTAAGTTAAACTTACACAACCCTTTAACAACTGCAAGACATAGTAAAGTCTTGCAGTAAACACTATATCTCTTGTGAATTGACTGAAGCTTTGCCACAGCAGTGTTAAAGGTTTTCACAACTTGGCAAGTACTGTAACAAAACCCTACATCATATATGAAAAAACTCCCTGTCAACTCAACAATGGGGTTACATTCTGCCTCTTTATTCTATCAGATACGTAAGCCACTGCCGCAGGCTGAACCAGGTGTTTTCCCTCTTCCTTTTCTCACGGTGGTCATATCTACCATGCTATGGCAGGTTTACACTTACCTACTGCTGCAAGGACTTTCAGTTCAGCTACACAAATCACCCTCTTCTCGACTGCAAGGAGTTTTTGATTAATGAGAGTAAAAACAGCCTGCTATGATGATCAGAGGGAAAACTGAAACAACAGCAACATTTGGAGAAAATATGAGGAAAGAATATAGACAGCTAAACAATTGCAGTTTCACGTAATAATCTTGGCTAATGTTTCAAGGAGAAACACTTAATATTACTACTGAAAATTTAGCCATTTAGGTTGCCCATAGTTTTCCAACTTTCTTTCTTTCTTTTTTTTTGCGTGATTTGAATAACATAAATGGTTTTAAAAAATGTATGGGACTTTCAAAGACTGAAATTGCTGGCGATGGCAGAAAGAACAAACTAAACTGAACATCACAAGTTTCTGCATTAAATGCAATCCTAAAAGAGATAGGACTTTTGTGTGGTGGTAAGTCATTCCACCTTATGGCAAGGGTGTTTTTAGTCGTTGTCCAACTGAAGATTTTTTATATGGAGTTTGCATGCTATCACCCCCATTATAGATTGGTGTTTATGAATGTCTGATAATGGCGATACAGCTTTGAAACCTTTTCTTTCACTGTTTGCCAAAAACCCAATCAGCGAAATCAATTGTCCATCTATGTTTTTTAAGATAGATAAGAACACAATTGTTATCTTGAATAATTATGGATAACAACAACCAATACTATTGACATAATCAAATAAACATTTAATGAAAATCAGCATGGTATGTATATAAACCAGATAAATGAATACCTCAGACTTTTCACTGCTGGTCCCATTTACTGATTTTTTTTTACTGTGCTAATTTTTCATGAATGTTTTGGTTATTTATTCATAGAGTAGCTCACTTATAAACAACATCCCATCAAGGTAACTCCTAATGAAATTTTGGAACCTAGAGACTGAATTTGATTTGGGTACTTGTTTGAGTTGACATTCAGCATGTAGGCCTTTAAGTACAACAAGGATACTACGGTAGTATTAGGGCTCTGTATAACACACAATCATGCCTAAGGTCTCTCTCTGGCTGTATGAGCTCTCATGAAGACCAATTTACTACAAAAAGCCAACAAACAAGAACATTTTATTATGAAGAACAAAAAGAAGTTAATAAAATGCTGTGCAGATTTTTAGATTACTCAGCTATAATGAAGCTCTGAAACCTGTGTGTTGGGCCAGGTTTACAATAATGCTTATTAGGTTTGTTTTTTAAATCTGGTATTCTTGGAAAAATGTATTATAGTCATAAGTATATCCAAATAAACATAGTAATTGCCTTAAACTGAATCTGGGTTGAAACTAAACCTTTCAGTTTGATCTGTTTCTGCACTGCATAAGGCGCTCTGGCCAAAGTGACTCTTGCTAACTTGATAAATCAGTTTTTTGTTTTTTGAAACTGAAGGATTTTTCATTTTTACATTTAGCCATTTCGAGCATTTTTCTCATGTTTAACTTCAAAATGAATTACCTCAAGGATGATAAAAATACTGAAATGATAATTATTAAGTTCTTGAATTTCCTGTATTTTCACTCCTACCCTAACACTCCCTCACATTTGAACGCTTCGAGTGCACCACAGAATGCCCTATTTCCTTCTAAGCTAATCTCTACCTTTTCATCTTCCCTTGTCTACCTTTCTGGCACTTCAGAAAGATAGAAGGCTTGATGAGCCTGATTGGAGACAAAGGAGACTTTTGTTAAAACCTGTCCCAGACACATCTAATGATATAAAAAGAGGAATTTGGCTGATACCCAAGGAACATCAAATCTGGAACCCAACATGAGCCAGGTGTGATGTTAACGTAAGTTGGTGAACTTAGCTCTCAAACCCTTTGAACTTCTCTGTGATGTCAACCTCTGAAACGATGGCAGGTTGGTGACCTCATTTGATTTCTTTGGGGTAAGTAAACCACAGTAAAAGCATTTTATTAGTTCACGTAAAAGTATGCACTAATTTAATTTAAAGATAGGACTTATCAGAACATAATAAAAGATCATCTGTTCCTTATCTTTATTTAATTTCATTATATGCCTTCTAATTGTAGGTGTACTTGTTTTAAAGTTTAAGTTTAATATATAATAGGGTTCTGTTTATCTGGTGGGGTGGTGGTTAGCACCATCGCCTCACAGAAAGAGGGTTCTGGGTTCAAGCCCCGGGGGGAACCAGGACCTTTCTGTGTGGAGTTTGCATGTTCACCCTATTTCTGCGTGGGTTCTCTGGCTTCCTCCCACTGTCCAAATACCTGCATGTTAGCATGATTGGACATTCCAAATTGCCCTTAGGAGTCAGTGTGAATGTACGTGGTTGTTCGTCCTGGATGGATGGATTGATGAAGTTTGAGACTACTTGAGCAAATCTTGCGTAAGAGTTGAGATGACGTTTTAGGTGTTGGAGAAACATGCCATGGACTTTTTTTTTGCGAAGTCAACTAACTGATGTGGATATAATTCAGGCCACTGACCTTTTCAGACAAGCATTTAAATTCTTCACTATAACCAGTAATCCTGTAAAGCCTGTTTGATCGGTGTAAAGACCCAGTGAGGCAAGGTTGAGCCCCCTCTGTTGCAAGTGTGATTTACAAGCAGTAGGAACTGAAGTGAGTTAACATGGACATCCGTTTTTTGCCTATAAGGCACATCTGATGAGTGTGTCTACCCTGTCAATAAGCATTAGATGTGCTTGTAATTTCATTGACATGCTTAGCAGAAAGATAGAGAGCAGCTAACGAATAGGAAATTCCTGCATGCCTTATGTGTTTGGAGAGGCCAATAATGTGACAGAGATAATTATCTTATGATATTCGATATCCAAAATGGGCAAGGGCAACACAACAGTAATCAAAGTGAGATAAAATAGCATTCCATAAAGTGTGATGTTAATTAAATTCAGACCAAGGTGCTGTTCTGCACATATATGACATATTATCTGACATTACACCAGGTTTGTTATCCTTTTGGGAATCTGATATCTTTGATTTTGGCTGAGCATTTCAATGGTGGGGCACCCTTATCATGTCCATGAATAGGTTTTTATTTTAGAGTTACTTAACTGTTTTGTAATGGTTTATGCATTTCAAGCACCTTTTCTCTGTGCTAGAGAAAGGATAACATTGTCTGGCTCTTTTACTGAATATCCCCACAGGTAAGAGGTGTGTTTATTTCCAAGGATACACTTCTGCAGCAGAGTCAGAGCTGGGTTTGTCTTAAACAGGATTTTTCGTGTGTATCATAATAGAAAGAGACTGATGGTATGACTAATCCGGTATGACTAATAGACTGAATAACACAAAGTCTTCCTTGAGGGAGTGGATGTAGACTGATAGTTTGCAGTAAGTTTACGCGCAACAGACTGGAAGAGCAAACCTGTTCAGGTGGCGCCAGACTGATAGAGTCAGTGGTGACCCTGTTGTCACTTATTATGGCACTAATTTGCTAAGATATGCTCATACTAAAAGTAACCCACAGTTCAGTTAACCAGAACATTTAAGGTTGCTATGTTGAAAGATTAAAGTGGTCACATCAAATGCTGTTGGAATTACTATGTTTTACCTGAAGTGACCCTTATCCGACTTTTTTGCCCCAATTTGTTGTGTCCGATCTTTTCATAAGTGTGAACATCAAAAAATGTTCAAATGGGACCCAGGCCACTTGGATATATAGTCCAAAATCCGATAGCTAACCAATCTTTTCAAATGTGACCTAAGTCTGCACAGCCAGGTCACTTTACCTGATCTGCACATCACTGATACTATACAAACACCACTTTTCTGCATCCTGCGACGCGTCCAAATATTGAATTTGGTATCTCTCTGTGATTTTCTGTGAAATTATTCTTTAGTAAATTATAGGACACAATGTTTAAGTCCCAAGATACAAATTTCTGTCACTCAAAACATACCTGAATTGCTTTCAAATCCCTCTTTAATGAGGCAGAATCCTTGTATCTATTGTCTGATGTAAACACAGCTTCCAAAGACATGCATTTTTCCCTTACATAAGATATTGATGCTGTGGTTAAAGATGTGGCAAGAGTTGGCATGGCGTCTCATTATGAAGTCGCTCCTGCTACAGCTGTTAACTGAAACCTGTAATTAGTTTGATTTCATAACAAGATACAGTAATATAATGACAAATGATGGGTCAAGTAGAATTATACGTGAATGCGTGCCATGTCTTCAAGGTTTTTTTTAAGCATTTGCATGTCTAGTGTTTGTGGATCTTCATTTATTCAGATCTTAAATATATCTCTAAAAAAATTTCCTTTTTCTGGTCAAGTAGGTTAAGGTTTACATTAACACACACTCTTAATTTCTGTTGCTCTGCTTGGTGATTTGATCAAGCCGTTCATGTAGAACTTGAGAGATTAATTAGTTTGTCTGAATTAATCGTATGAAAATTGTATGATTTGTATGTGCTCAAACGGTTTCCTCCACCACGGAAGGTATGGGTACAGATCTTCTTGGAGCTAGTTATTATTTAACGTTTCTTTTGAAAAACTCGAATGATACTACAAGAAGCTCACCTACAACTTTAACACAAGGTCCATTTGCACTGACAAATCCCTTCTACAAGTTCCTAAGATACAGTTTCTTGCCCATGAATGCTACTCTAATATCCCCACAAGACCACTGAAGAAGAAACCATTTTTGCAAATCATACTGTACCGGGTCCTGTGCCAGGAAGTTGCCACAGCCTCTCATGGAGATTTAACTGTTGTAGACACTTGAAAATCGCAGGTCCATTTATGGTTTGTGCAGCAGTGAGAACCGGCACAGTAACAAGTCCTTAGCTTGATGTGGAAAAGCAGTTTCATGGGTTACCTCCTGCCTAATGAACATTGTTTTTGCCTATTTCTTTTCGAGTGTTCTGATACTTGGATTTCAGTAAATATTTCAGTAAATATTTCAGTGACAGAACAAAAGGAGTCTTCATTGCTGACAAAATAAGCCAATACAATGAAGCATATAAAAGATATGCCCCGATGTTATTTTTTACCTCTTCCAAGCTATGACTTCATAACAATTGGACCATTTTTCAGTATAATCTGTGGCTCTTGTGGCTGGAGTAAAAGCTCAATAATGCATTCTAAGACATATCATTTCCATCTGCTTTCACTTAAAGTAAAAGACAGCGTTGCTGTTTGATAACCATCTTGTTTGTAAGTTATTCTAAATACTTTTGGAAAATAATAAAACATCAAAGCATTTTTTTCTATCCACTGCACTTTGCCTAAGCCAGTTTCAGCATATAAAGAATGATTACTTGCTCCTCTACACTCACAATGTGAAAAACCCAGGAAGGTTTGGCAAAACTACATCTAAGGAAAAAGTCTAACTTGTTCATATCTCCGAAGCTGTGGGCCTCTCAGAAGGAAATTAAAAAAAGCTTGGTTCAACCTGTGACACAACATTCAATATCTTGAAGGTAGAACATCATTTGACTGAATAACATGAACAGAAACACACTTCTGAACATGTGTTCCACATTTGCTGTCAGACTGTTTTCATTCTTTTTAGTCATTAGGGCAAGTACAACCTTACCAAATATGTCTTAAAGCTGTACCACTTTTATTTCAAAAGTTGAAATGAGTTGAAGCTGAAGTTGCAGAATTAAAATAATAATCTTAGAAAATAATAGATTTTGTCTTACTTTGTTCCCAAAAGAAAAATTCCTTTTGGTGAGCAATGTTGGGCATCTAACATTCATACCTGCACAGACACAATGTGTGCATTCTCAAGCTCATGCTGATTACATGAAAAATCACAATAGATCAGAAAAATGTGTAGCATTTTCAGCTTTACTTCTGTTTTCTGTAAACCATCACCAATGGACAATTTCTATCCTCCTTTTAAAACAGATCTTTAGTAAAGCATTGATTGTTACTCCTTTTTTTTCTGACATGCCTTCTCAAGTATTGTCCTCCGGCAAAAGGAAATCCCTGACACAAGGTAATTTTAGTCAAAGAGTAAAGCACACTGAGGTGACAGCTTCTTTCGCTATGATGACTGAACTTCTGTTGTGTCAGGATGAACAGAACAGAGTCTGTTTTGACATAAACATGCAGCTCAGATGTGAAGTTTTTGTGAACTTTGTAACCTGCCCTCAGGAGATTCTTTGGCAATTAGACTTTTTGAGGATTATGCTATTGGTTTTTGCTTTGGTAGAAGTAACTTCTTTCAACAGCTCCATTCGTAATAAAATGGATGAGAACACAATGAGCCTTGTCATGTACCTGCATGTCAGTCTCACATTCGGTGTTATATTACTTACACACTGTGAGGCAAAAAGATGTCTGTACTTGTATAGCCTTTTTCAATGCATGAACCACAAAAAAGAATGTTTCTCTCACATCCACCAGTAATATTATCATGTATTTAATAAGCTGTAGAGCCCTGTTCAGATCCATGGAACATACCGATGCTTATTTTGCTTGCCTTACATCATGTAATTGCTACTCTTCTGTTGTTTTACCAGACTAGCTGTGCCAATTGAATGGCTGAATGCTGACCTTTCGTAAACAATTTCCTTTGCTGACAAGGCCATCATCTCTTTAGACTAGTTTTTGTCCCAAATAAACCAGTACACATCAACCTTTCCAAGCAGTAAAAGGTTAATGACAGGATGGTAACCCTTTTGTGTTTTGGATCGAATGGATCTGACCTGTGGGGTTCCCCAAGGTTCAATCCTGGGACCCCTTTTGTTCAATCTGTACATGCTTCCATTGGGACAGCTAATGCGCAGCCATAATCTGTGCCGATGACACTCAGATCTATGTGTCACTGACAGCAGGAAATACGGGCCTGCAGATTAATTGTGTCGTGTTGAACAGATGAGTTTGTGGATGCAGAACAACTTTCTCCAGTTAAACCCAGACAAAACTGAGATCATTGTCTGCGGCCCACAGAAACTAAGACAACGTGTCATTAGTCACCTTCAGGCACTCTCTCTGGAACCTAAAAATCAGGTAATACTGGACTCAGACCTGAACTTTAACAACCACAATAACACCAGCAGACTTTTACCATCTCAAAAACATTGCCAGATTCAGAGGAATAGTGTCTATACCAGACCTAGAAAGACTAATCCATGCGTTTGTCTCTAGCAGATTGGACTACTGTAATGGCCTGCTTATTGGACTCTCTAAATAAGCTGTAAGACAGCTGAAGAACATCCAGAATGCTGCTGCTGCTGTAATTCTGACCAGAACCAGGAAATACGACCACATCAGTCTAGTGCTCAGGTCTATGCACTGGCTTCCTGTCACTCAGAGAATAGACTTTAAAACAGCTCTGCTTGTGTACAATTCTCTTCATGGGCAAGCACCAAAATACCTTTATGACATGTTAGAGCCAAATGAACCAGCTTGGACTTTGAGAACCTCAGGTTCTGGTCTCCTGATGGTGCCCAGAGTCAGAACTAAACAAGGTGAAGCTTCATTTCAGTTCCATGCTCCTAAAATCTGGAAAAGTCTTCCTGAAGATGTGAGTCAGGCTTAAACTCTGACAGTGTTTAAATCCAGGCTGAAGACGCTTCTGTTTAACTGTGCGTATGGAAATTGAACGTATTTTGTCTACAACCTTCAATTTTCATCTGTCTAATTTTGATTATTTTTCTTTTCTTGTTTTTCTTCTTTTAAATTCTCTGTGAAGCACTTTGAATTTGAAGCACGAAATGTGCTATACAAATAAACTTGCCTTGCCTTATCGGTTTTGGAAAATGTCCTTTTCTACAGAAATAAATTACACAATAGAATTTATTCTACTTATTTCTGCAAGGTTATATAAACTTAGTATTAACATCATATTTTATATTTATAATATATGTGTTTGTGTCATGCATTAAAACAGTCTTTGCTAAACTATTGAGCTTACTGATATTGTAAACAGTAAACAGTAAACAAAAATATATTATAATGAATAAGCCAGACTCTCACTTTCTCTGTCAGAGGAACTGATCGAATTAATTTGAATTATAGTTACAGTATTGTTGAAGTGCCTAGGAAAAAAAATGGTTGTGATTGGTATAAATAAAATAGAAAACAAATTGAATTGAAGTAACTTAATTATCTTGTCCCTGGTGTTAATTACCATTATGGAAATAAGCAGTACAGTAGAACCTCTACACCAGAATTTAATTCGTTCCGGGACCCACTTCGTATGTTAAAATATTCGTATGTTGGTTCAAACATTCCCATAAGAAAACACTGTAATTCATATAATTGGTTTTACAGCCCAAAAACCCACGATAACTCCTCAATAAATACACACATAGCAATAAAACAAATGCATTATATAAGAAATATGTAGAAAGAAAGAAATTATAAAGAAATAATCGATAAAAAGGAGTTTTATTGGCACTTTACCTTAGAGACTGGCGAACGGAGGTGTAGGCTTGGCGATTTAGGAGACGGAGGTGTGGAGGTACAGGTAGTGACTGAGATAAAGGACGTACCGTAATTTACTCTATTTTTTACTAAATGAACTTTAAACAAACTTAGCTTATTTATCTTTATTTATTTATTTTTTTCGATCACTTTGAAATATACTTTGAATTCAAAGTTGAATATTTGGTCGAATTTCGCATTGGATGTTGGAAAATTCGTATGTTTAGGCAATCGTAAGGAGATGTTCTACTGTATTTGATTATGGTAAAGGGCAGCACGGTGGTGTGGTGGTTAGCACCATAGCCTCACAGCAAGTGGATTCTGGGTTTGAGTCCCAGGGCCTTTCTGTGTGGAGTTTGCATGTTCTTCCCGTGTCTGCATGGGTTTTCCAGCCTTCTCCCACAGTCAAAAACTATACTATTAAGTCGTTCAGTCAGTTAAAGTTAAGTCCCACAGAAAGAATTATGGTGTTCATCATACATTTGCAATTTTTTCAATCATTTTAAAAAACAGCCCCCCCCCCCCCATTAGTCGATAGTTTTTCTAGTTTTTATTGTCTTTGTAAAGTAACATTCTAAAATCATGAGGAATTTATTTCAAGTAAATCTGTTAAATATTGTTTTGCTTTAAGCCACACAGACTGGAATCAGCCTGAGCTAGCTCTTTGGTTTTATGAGGTACAAATTCTTCTTTATAACCTCACTTAATGTTACATAGTTATCACCACTCTGTGTGCTACAGTGAAGAAATATGTGTATTTATTTGGCAATGTTGAAGATATGAAAAGTTTAGAACAACTTTGGGGCTACTTTTGTGAAATGTTGTGAGAATAGCCAGAGAAGGACAGAAAAGAGGTGATTAGCTACTGATTTTCAAGTTGATAAAACATGAAATCATAACTGGATTGATTTACAGTGGCTTTGTAGGTTTTAGCAGTTTAAGTTGGAAGAACTGAAGAATCATTCCTGCTTGTAAAGAATTCGGGTCGTGATACATGTGGTTTTTGCAACTGAAATATCACAAATGGACACAACATATATTACTACTGAGAAAGAATTTAAAATAAAAGCCTACATACATACATAAAGCACATTTTCACTTTGCTGATTTTTTATTTTTTAAGTAAAAGAACTAAAGAACTAAACTGAAATTCACAACTTTCAACTTCCTGGAAAGTAAATGGCTGACTGTCTGGAGAGCATGATTAAATGTTCAGAGAATGCACTGAGAGGCAGACATTAGGCCATAGCTTAACGAAGACCTGCATAGAATCTAAGCAGACAAACTAAAGAGAGGAAAATATTCCATGGCTTTTCTAACTTGTAATGACAAGTTGATTATTTACTGAGAATAACTCTCAGTGTTAAATCCTTTAAACTCAATTTGTTTAGTAAGTATTAAAAAGCTCTAAGAGAATTTCTTAAGGCTCCAAAGCCACGTAACTCAAAGAAAAAACAAAACAAATAAGAACAAATAATACAGTTTTCTAACAGTTTTTTCTCAACTTTGTAAAATTGCGAAAATCAAAACAAAATAAGTAGTCCCTAAATATTTTACATCAAAGTTGGACAAATTCTCTGTTATTGTGCTGCACCAAAGGCTGCAGTGGGGCACTAGATTTTATTTTGCTTCTCACCATTGTCTCCCTGTTAAATAGAATTTTAGGTTCTGCTCTTTACATATACACATACTCTTAGGGAAGGACCTTCATTAAGGATCTTATTGTTTTTTTACTAAACAGGGTACAAGCGGTAAAGTTTGTCATGGTTTCTGGAGTTTCTTCAAGTAGAATAGGCAGCAGCCCTCTGTGCCCCTTTTTTGTGGTGATAGCTGCCAATCCTTGTCACATCATTTCTGTTAGCCAGCTCAGAAACATCAGATTCAATAATACACACATTGCTTCAAGAGTTCAGTTGTAGCTTTTCCACAGAGCTTTATTGTTCTTTGAATTACACGAAGTTCATTGCAACAATGTCGCTCTTTTCTCTTTTTTTTCAACTCAACAACATCTTGCATTCACATACAAAATCCATTTTCTTCTACCTATCCCTACATACTTTATCCATCCACAAATACTTTACTATAGGAATGTACATCCTTGGGCAAGATTTTACATCAGCCTGAGTAGGCAGTGAAGTAAGACAACTTACCCAGACAATCTATTTCAAAGCTTAAACCCATCTTAATCCTTCATTTCTCTTTTCTCTTCACCCTTCAACAACATTCTTTTCGTAATCTTTCACATATTTCTCGATCCTGTCACCAATGACAGATGCATAGACAACTTATCCTAGCAGTGTACACAACCAAAGCTCCATGCAAGATGTCTCACTGAAAAGTGATCAATGTCATCTACAAAACAATAAAAGAAAAAACCCACATGGCTCAGTTTGAATCTTTTAAAAAAAAGTCGATTTTTTCTTGATATGATCAAATAAAAGGTTCCTTCTGCACCTCTTGGTGAGAAATTGGATTTAAATGAATGCCTCTGCAGTAAAAATACAACAGCGTCGAAGTAAAAAAATGCAACCCCCCCTCCCCCCAAAAAACAAACAAACAGGTATTTCAGGAATGTATCAAAATAAAACATGTACTCAGATTTATTCCTAGTTTTGTGTTGTTGGTCTTAACCTATCAGGGAAATCACCTCCTGTCTTTTTTCCTCATAAACACCCTTTAAAAAGCTTTAACAGTGTTGCTTTATAGTACCTAAAATAACCAATACACATTATTTAAATGTAAAAATGTAAAACTTTCATTAATCCCCCCAAAGAAGGTCTACATTAATGCTTAAATATATAATTAATAGTAAACAGGATTGAGTGCTCCACTTCCTTTATCAAGAAATCAACAAACGTGTGACCATTACATGTGTGAAAAGTCTGTTTGCTTCTTGCTCTGCATCCAGGTAAATAGCTGCCAAAGAGGACAGTTACAGAGAACACTGTTGTAATAATACACACACACACACATAAATACAAGTCCTGCATTTCTCTTATGTACAAAAAGTCCATTTTCTCTGGCATCTTCACACCATTGTCTCTTTTCTTTTTCCTAAAGAACATAAAGACTTTTTCTCCTTTTTGGTTTTGTGTGCTCTGGATAAGAGGATTGGAGATGACAAACTTGCTGATGATGATAATGATGTTGTAGATGAAGATGATGAGGAGGAAGAAGGGGACATTGTGGTGGGACTTGGGGTTGTGCTGTTGCATGGTGAGCAGGGCGCAGATCGAGAGCTTCTCTGGGGGTAATTCTCATCTTGTTTTTCCATGTGGATGATGGCAGAGGCAGAAGAAGGGCGGCGCTTGAAGCAGGCATTGGTTGTGGTTGAGCTAGGGGTGTAGGGCTCACTGAGAGGCCGGTGGACGGAAATGGCACTGCGTAGGCAGTTAAGCCACTGCTGCTTGTGGAAGACATCATTGACCTGCAGCGTGTGGGACTGTGCTTGGCTTGGGTCTTGGGAACGTACGCGAAAAATGTTCTTGGCTGCAGATGAAAAAGAAAAAAAGAATTATGATCATGAGAGGTGATGAATACTACTCAGGAAACTACTGCTTAAAGCATTGTGACAAGGCTTACCTTTGTCTGCGTTGCTGAATGCACCTCTGAAGGAGCCACCCATTCTAACATCTCCATCCTGCAATTCTTCCAACACTAAATCCTGCACAGGAATAGGCTGTCGGTAAACTTGGAAACACTGGCGCTCATTCCTGGTGACTGGACGAGTCAGGACCAGCAACTCGGTGAACAAGAACACATGTAACTTCTGAAAGAAAAGAAAACCCAGAAAAATTAATTAATTAAGAGCCCAGACATCATACACAACTGTTCTTGCTTTTATTTAAATTCATATAGATAATGCTATAATAAAGTTATAATATAGTTTATCTATTGTTTTTGTAATTTATTTTCTTTTGAGGCAAAAGGAGAAATATTTTAATGAGAAGGTTTTGCTTACAGTTCCACTTTTGTTTCTCAGCTCTCCATGACAGAGCAGGCTTTTGCACAGCTCAATGTGGGGGTCCCTCTGCCTGTCGTCAAGGTATTCCAGCTTCTCAATGTAGAACTGGCATTCAGACTCTCCTTTCTTCATATTGATGTCTGACAAAACAGCTTGAATGATAGTGATCTAAACATACAAACATGAAAATTAGTATTCAAGTATAAGCCTATAGAAACTGCTAGAAGAGATAGTTGATGGAGCTGTGTTATGTTATATGGGTTTCTATCCTGTACTTACTGCTTCCTCCAAACTGCAAGCATCAGGATGTTCTGATGGAGTGTGTCTCAAGATCTCTTTAAGCAGTAGTGGGTACTTGACCAAACGAGAGCGAGGGATGTCCAAGAAACTCCACAAATCCAGCTTTCGACTAAAGGGAGACTCAAGGCAACGTTGTAAGAAATCTTGCACCCTAGGGTCCTGTTTTTTCTGGTCCAGCAGTGCTTTGGCTGCCAGCTGATTGCTGCAGTAGTCCTTGTAGGCATTGAGTCGGGGAAGCTGGAGAAAAAGAAAGGATATTTTAAATCATTATTAAAATACAGGGTTTTGAAAGAATCACCGTGTCCTTTGTCCTTTTCCAAAGGATACTTACCCAGTTTACAACAATCTGTCCTATTTGGCCTACTGTCCCATCTGGCCCAGTGGCTTTAGAGAGCAGGGCCAGCAGATCTTCATGTAGGGGGATGTAGGCATCAAGATTACCAAAGATGTGGGTGAGCTCTTCCTCAGACATGATAGAAAGCTTCAGCATAGGGTCATGATATGCCTACAAAGGAGAGGCAAGTAAAAAACAGTCAAATAGCATTCAGGCAGGCAAATGAGTCTGCTAAAAATAGCTTTGTGAACAATTTTAGGGGTACTGACAGAGGAACAATTCCTGTCTTTTTATAGCTATTGGCTAGGCTGTGTGGAGTGTCTGCCAGACTTTGATTTAAACTGTTTGTGTTTAGCTTTACTCCCCACTAGCTCAGAGCTTTTAAATGTACAAACCTTGCGTGCAAGCTGGAGGTCTGCAATCAGATCCTGTTCTCCGCGAGACAGCTCAAATATGGCCTAAGGAAGGGAAAGGGGAACACAAAGAAAGATACCAATTTAGCAAAACACAAAAATGTTTTTTTCATTACATCATTGTAAGTGTAACACATTAAACTAAACCTATAAATGCAGTGCAACTGTATGACTGAGGTCAACTTTTAGATCTCTGACTTCCATATTTCTTAGTTTGATTCCCTAAGCTATTTGAAATACGAACGACAAGTGGGAAGGTTTGGGCAGGAGTTTGCAGACCTGTCCAGGTTTATGTGAGTTCACATCGATTAGGAAATGAGACCTGGATAGCTATTATCCCTGATCAAGCAGTCAGACACAAAAACTACAGGAACTTGTGAAACTAGCTTGTTAGAGTCGTAACATTTTTCACTTTCTGGATTTGTGAAGGATTGGGACCCAAGTATTCTCAATACAATCTACCCTTGTCTAAAGTATTTACATTTGTCAGTGATGAACTCACCTCTTGCCGCTTGATCTCTTTGGTGGAAAAAGTTCCCTTCTGGTGGATATCTAGAGTCTCTGACCACAGGGTGCTGTTCCTTCTTTTAGGTGGTGTGGGGGCTGCAACCTTACTGCAAGGCTTGTGGGGCACACCCGTTGGCTTGGCATCACTCCGGAAAGAAGCCTGCATACATGAGAAAGGGAGTATCACATCAGACATGTTGTCACATTTAATTTTCTCTTCAGTGTTTATCACTTGTAATATGTCACTAGAGTTTACCTGGATGGTCTGGCCAAAGCGCCGGACAGCCCCGTTCTTAACTGGAGAGATGAGGTTTGCTAGCGACGTCACCCTGCCGAGAACACGGACACGCTTATTGCTGGGTTCCTGAAAGAGCAGGGAAAAATGGAAGGAAATGTCAGTCATTTTGTATTACAGTTTACAGTATGTTAAAGTTGTTAAAGTTGAGTGACAAAACACATCAAGTTATGCCATTAATCTTCATTTTGTGCTGCACTCCCTGCTCTGGAATGATGAAATATAGAGTCTGGAGCTGAGGATGAACCGCAGACAGGCAGACTGGCGAACCATTTGACATGCAGATATGGGGGAGGAAGCAGCTCCAAGCCCCAGCAGCTGTTGGCTCCATCATGTGAGGACTCTTGAACTGAGCCGACCCACTGAGCACATAGACCTTTTCTGACTACCGGTCTGGTAGGGAAAGGGTTCTGGAGGAATGCCAAGAATGCACAGGACCATGCTTTTCAGCTGTTCACTGCCCCTCCTTACACATCCCTACACAATCAGGCTTGACAACAGCTACATCTCATCAAGTGTGATAGTGGCTTTGTTATGACCCCATTCCTTAATCAACATTTCCTCAAGTGCTGCCATAAGATAGTGTTGAAATTTATTAGAACTTTTCAAGATAATAGACTCCTACTGTGGTTCACAAAAACAGGCAGCAGTGTAAACACTCTAGGACACAAATTCAATTTCAAGTGTTTACACACTGTAATGCTGGAAAGGGTTGCACAGTTGAGTTATAAAAAGCAAGTTGAGACAAGCTCTTCAAGAAGCCTTGCGTGAGAGTGCTGCTACACCTGGACCAGGCTATCCCCACTTAAACCTCCCTTCACCAAGCCCTGAGGCTGTGAGAAAGGAAAGAGCTGCTTGGCTGTACAACTAAAACAAAAGTCAGCTAAAGATATGCAGTAAATATTCTATCAAGCAGAGCCTCCCCAAAGGCGCAAAAAACATGGTAAAACCTTGGGATATCAAGAGTCTGCACTTCATACTTTTTTCTGTGTAGTGCAGACTCTTTGTTACATCCCAGTCTATTTGGAATATCCCAACTTGGCCATAAAGCGCTCTGGTTTTTCACCTAACACAGGCGAAGTGGAATTTTGCCTTGACTCAGCAAATGGAAGAAACAGTGTTGCTACTGAGGCTGCTGGCACAGCTGTGGAGTGGATCCACTCAGTATGGTGTGGTTGATTCAAAGTCTGCAGTGGTTGGGATTTTCTCAGAAAGCCTTGAGAACTTATCAAGTCCTCTAGTGGTAGGAGCCACCTAAGGGCAACCATGTATCAGCTGCTTGACTGTGGTTTATTTGCGAGATTGTTTTTTTTTTTTTTAATCGATAGGACCAGACTATCTGATTTGTGACCCTTTAATATCTGACAGATAAATTAAACAGTTGATACCAGACAAACAAATTTGTTGAATAGCAAAAATGCAACAGTGATAGAAGGGCACGGGTTTTGGGGTGGAGTTGCAGAATAGCTATTGGAAAGGCACGCTGGCCGTTATGTCCTTCCTGTCCTTTGTGGAGTGGCTCCAGAATAACAAAAGGGTCACTAGTCCTGCTCTTTGTTTATTAGCTGTAAAGTGAAACTGTGCAGATAGGCAGAGAATAGTGCTATTTTTGCAAGTCTGACCACAGTTTCAGGTAGTAGGACTGGATTCAGGAAGTCACATAGAGAGATGAATCAAGCCATGACAATGAAAAAGTTAGACTAAGAACATTTGTACCAAACAAATATCGAAAATCAAAACCATTTATTTCTTTTTACAGTTCCCCAGTTCCTTTTTAACTAATATTGTGTGTGTGGTAAGCTAAAGTCGGGGTGTGAACCCGATTAAAGCAAACAGAGAATGCTATTCAAGGAGCAGTAGATTTAAATTAATTGTACGTATTAATTAGAATGATACATTAAAAGATAAAATTATAAAGAAAATGTGTGAAGTAAAAATGGTTTAAATTGAGGATCATAAACTTTTCTTTAAAGTTCCTCTTTGCAAAGCAAATGACTGACAATGGAACCAAATGTTCTCTTCTCTGAAATGGAAAGAAAGGAGTTGAGGAAGAGATTTTTGCTACCACAAAGAGCCCACCCGGGTTCCAACAATGTGTGCCAAGTTACTGGGTGGTGAATGATTTCAGGTTGCTTTGAAATATTTGCTGATATAATTTACTTTTGACTTTAATGTCAAATGTTGAACAAAATGATTACTTTTGGAGCCATCGGGCTAGTGATTGAGAACACAGAACCCTGCTGTTTCCCTGTTTGCAGTCCTTTTAGTATGCTGACTGCCCTGTACCTATGCATTCCATTAAGGCTCAGCTACCTGCTGGGTTAATGTTCAAGCGCAGACAAGGAATCAACAAGGTTCTGAAGTTAGGAAAGGTACAGTGTAATCTAGAGATTACATTTATAAGTAACCAGGCACAAAGGTTAAAGTCTCATCTCACACTCATGCACTCACAAACAGTGTGTGCACAAGTGTGATAAAACCAGGGAACGGCACAGACTCACTCATAGTCACATGAAGATATGACTTCACTGGAGGAGTTCCAAACTAACATTTACAGAAAAAGTGTATAAAACATTATCTCTTATGTTTGTGTCTTACCTCTGAGTCTTTGTTAGCTTGGTTTTGGAAGTCTATCACTTGCAAAGTCCGTTTGATAGGCACCAAGCTACCTTGTTCATCGTATGCCACCATAGCTTTCGGTAAAAACAAGGTTCCCATTAATCCAGTTGAATTAGCTCCAAATAATCCACATTAGAGTAAAAAGTCTATAAAAACCGAGGGTCACTTAGAGAGCAAATTAATCTGAAAAATAAACACACTCTCCCCCCAAGCTTTTGTCTTCCTATGGGGACAGGGCTCTCTCGAAACTGCCCTCACACACACTTTCTAAACTTTGGTCTGAGACACACTGAATGAGGGAGGGTTTTATAGCTTGGACTGGAGGAGGAGCATGCCTCTTGCAGTCAGTGACAAGGACTAGGTCTACATGGAAGTAAGCAGACACTACCTGCAGGTTTTAGTGAAAATGGCTATGAGAGTTTTGATCACAATCGACAGACCTTACTGGAAAGTAGAAACCCATAATATGGGTTTTTTTTTCAGGGAACTGAGTTGAAACATGAAACTAAACATGGTTAATGATCAATCTTTGATTTAAATCAATCTTAATAAATTGTAGTCACAAATTTAATGAAAAAGGGTTTTATCTCTATATTTCTATAATGTTAATGATCACACCTAGTTACAGATTAGTTGCACACTACACAGGAAAAAAAAAGCTCGTTCAGTAGAGCATGGAGTACAAGGCCCATATAAATTGAATAACTCTTTGTAGTTAATATAAATTGTCCCCCCAAATTGGAGAGTAATTGTAAGTCAGTAATTTAATCTTTAGCCAGTTGTTCAAAGCGGTTTGGAGCAAAGTTCTATACACAGCTGTCTGTAGTCTCATCAACTGACTGGGGGAGGTGAACAATTAGAATATCAATAGTAGGACACTCAGCCAGATGTTTACACGTAAAACTGTGTATTGACTTCCAATACACAGGAGGGGGGGAGGGGGGCACATATGTTGATTAATGTATGTTGATTAATCCATTGGTAGGGGGAGATCAACATGCTTGCCAGTTTCAGTAAAGATATGCATCCAAACCGAAGAAGAAAACAAAAGGTGCTTTTTAAAATTAATTTTCATCGAACATAGGCACTAAACAAAACTAACCTGAACTAAACAGGCAATTGCACATATGGCTAAAGGGCAGCCACACCTGAAGCCTCTACACCCACGTAGTTGTTGCACAAATGCACAGTGTGGTGTCAAACCTGATGGAGCAGCTTATGGGAAAGTGCTGCTAGGCATGGTGTTAAAATGTGTGTATTTTGGGCAAATGGACAAGCCTGTTCAGAGCTATACAATATCCACCTGGGTCAACATGGAGGTGTGAAACAAGACACAGGCTTCCTGTTGCTGCTCCAGCAATGTTTGCGTAACTGTATTAACAAAACACAGATGCTAATCGAGGCACATGGACATTAACACCATGCTCTTTTAGGAGTGTTGAAGGAGCCTTCAACCCAGTCTGTTTTGTATCTCCCATATACAAACAAAAGCAAAGTTCATGGCATCTTGATGCAATAAATCAAGTCATTTGATTCATTGTATTATGAATAAAGTGACTTTAATCTCAGAATAAAAAGTGACTATGGGTTAAGATCTGGGATCAGCAAAGTGAAAAAATATGCTAATGTAGGAGTCAGAGAGAGTCTAGTCAAGGATGAGGTCTGTAAGTAGTCTATTTGTGCCTGTGGAGTACAGTGTGTTACCTGATGTTACTCATAGTAAGCAAAGTACTGAGGCTTAATCAGCTGTATGTCTGGTTTAGACACAATAAGCATAACACAACATGGCTATGCCTGCCTGTATCCGTTATTTCTTGTCAGACTATGCTAGATCTAAAGAACAGTTGTGATTTGCCCTCAGGAAGCTCATAGGCACATTCAGACTGACTTTAGGGAGCCGGTGTTATGAGGGGTGGATATTCACAATTGCATAAGCTGTGGCGTGCCAAGAACAGACTAGGGCCTGAGGCAAGACAAAGCTAGGCTCAGTTTAACCTCTAAATCATCTGCAGAGGGTGCATAACATCCAGAACATCCAGAAGTCCAGAGGAGGCAATATGAAGGAAGCTTATTGACCGTGGAGTGTTAAGTGATTTAAAGGAAGAGGACTGAGAAGGGACTACTGCCATCTGCTGACAGTTTCCAGTATTAATACATGAACTGAGCCTGAGCTGGACATTTATAAAGAGATATCGCTTAAGTTGAATGACTGAGTGAAAGTGCCTCAATGTGAAGGTGTTGTAATCTATTGCACCAATAGTGTTAGACAGACCAAATTAATTAAATCGCCTATTGACTACAACTTGTTCTTCACCAAATAGGTACTCACCACTCTCTGCATGCAAATCTGCATGATCGTCAAAGTTTCACTTTATCCCTAGGGTATGGTCCCTGATGTATAAATATGTAGAACTACTAATTCATGGAACAGCTTCCAGTTAACTTATTGGACAATACAGTGTTTGTGTACTTCCTTCATTTAATATAAACAAAAAGATTTTTAAATTCCCCAAAGGTTTTTTTTATAAGCTATAAGAAGAAGGCAACACAAAATGCTTATTTTGTTCACACTGTTGCTTTTTAGAACTATTGGCGAAGGGAGCACATGTTACGGGAACATTTTACTGCTTTTAAAATGGAGAGGAACTACATAATTTGTTTCAGGTATAGAGCACACAAAAGTCGAATTATTTATCTGTTTAACTGCATGAAATAACATTTACATAAAGAGTCATGCCTGAACATTTCTTCTATGTCTACGGTACTTCTGAAACCAGACTAACATCCTCAGGATGTTTTTGTTTTATCAGTGTTCACACCCAGAGCAGAACTGGTTGCTACAAAACAAAATGAGACACAACCAACAGTCACAGAAAACTCCTACACTGTGTAGGCAAATGGTACCAGTGAGCTCATGAGCACTGACACTGAAGAAAACTGTATTAAGAAGAAAAGCTTGGTGAAAAGTATTTGATGAGTTTTTTTTCTACTAGTTGTTGTGATCTACTTTAAAAATACAATGTACAATGTATTCCATTGGATGTCAACTTAACTAAAGTGGTTGGCACAACCACTTACACTGACGTGTATATGGAATATTTAATCCAATATATTTCCATTCCTTCTTTTGAAACTTGAGTTGTATGCTGAATTCAATTGATTTTTTAATCAAACCTGCGGGCTGAGAACTTGTGTGTATTCTTTTTAAAGGCCATTGGCTTAACTGCTGCTGTTGACCAGTACCCTTTTTTCTAAGGACTATTATTTTCTGAAATAAAGGTATTACAAATATGGAGTGATAGTTTTCTTGCAGCGTCCTACGGAATTGCATAGGCAGTGAAAATTGAAGATCTCAATCAACATGTTAACACTGTTATTACTTGCTCTCACACTTATATTTTATTTGGAATATTGAGCAACAGCTCAGTGGCAAATATGGAGTAGTAAGGGGCTGCTTACTCTTCCTCTACCAGCTGAAAGTATGAGGATGAGTGTATATGCCGATTTAGCATGTAAAGGTAGCAACCTCTCATGATAAAACTTTGATATTATTGTTTGACACTATTGCGTAAGTGCATATGCACTTATGCAAGCCATGATATTTCTAAAGAGAATGATGAATAATCTGCTTGTGTGTGGGAGGTACTATCTAGAATTCTTCCTTCACCGGAAGTAGCTTAGAGAAAATAAAAGTTGCACTGATTTGAATCAAGGAGTGCCCCAAAGAATTCTCAGTGACACGTCAGTTGTCCTTCAGACCTGATCAAAGCTCTTAAAAAAGGTTGAAATAAACAAACAAATGTTCCTGGTTTGAATTACTGGGGACTTTCTGCATGGGGATGGAACATTTTCCTTGTGTATGCTTGATTATTGCAAAACTGTCGAATACATAAGATCATTGAAAATAATGAATTTATGGTTAAAAAAAAAGGTAGTTAGCATAATAAATACATTTTGATCAGCATATACTATTAAAGTGTCATTGCATATTCATTGTTATTTTATTTACTTTTTAATGTTATACGAATTGCTTTATATTTAATGAGAAAGGTGTTCATTTGTTTCTTCCTCCTACTTTAATTGAAAATTATATGATGTAACAACCATTTAGGTCTTTTCTCACTTGACTTTGTTCCTTATTGTGAGCCAAGTTAACTTCCTGGATTGTAGCTGATTTGACCAATAAAATTAACTAGCATTTAATGCTATGTCTGGCATATTCTACCTTACACTCAGTATTTGTGTTTTGAATGCTAACTGTGTATGCCTCTATTGCAGGACTCTCATTAAAACATAGTATGTTTGCTGGGGTGTTCTATTTCAAGTTTTAACTGGGGATAATAAATGCAGCTACTGGAAATTCATTTGGAGCAAAATAACAAAAGAATACTTTAACAGTGCATTAAAAACCCAAATTTTAGCATATTCTTAATAAAATTAAATAGTTGAAAAGGGATTTTCAGTGTATATTCTGTAGTGTAGATTTTTTTTTTTTAGAATGTTGTATAAATTTACTTTCACTCCTGAAATAGAACTACAGTACATTCCTTTAAATGCAAAGAAACAGCCACAAAGCTGGAATATTTGCAGCCATCTCCTTGCAGGTGATTTGGATTAACTATGCTCATTGCCCCTTTTTGTTGAGAAACAATGGACTGTTGGAATTTCAAACTGGAACAGGAAAGGGTTAATTAGGCAGGTGAGAACTACTGCGTGGTTGCTTGGTCAGTCAAGAAGTGAGAACAACTTCAGATGTGAGAAAAGAAGTCTACCCACTGTAAACTTCTGTAATGTAATGTATCACAAAGTAATGGCCTCTAAGACTATGTTATTAAGCTTCATTAACCATGGAGGCCCAAGTCCTTCTGGCTGGGCACAAAGTATGTTAATATCTTAATAATCGCTGAGATGAGGAGGTCAGAAGTGGACACACAATACGAAGGGATGGGTGAGTTGTAAGGGAGTCTGTATTTGTGTTGGACGAATTGCTCTGTTGCTGTGGGGGAACTTGTTTCCGCTGTGGTTAACCTGTGTGTCTTCCCACATTCCAAAAAAGCAACAGCTACCTAGTGAATTATGTCAAGTGAGCACTTCCAATACCTCCTCCCTGCATGCATTGCATTTATTTTGTGTATGAGTGACAGCTTAACATGATAATGAATCCGAATGTTTGTTTACAATTGGTTGCATCTCAAAAGATGGCAACAGAAAAAAAAGTTTCAAGCAACAAAGGGTTGCGTAACTCACTTCTATTGAGCAGACTTTCCTCTGAGCTACTGCTGAGGAAAACCTGGATTTTCACTTGTAATTTTTGTAAAGCTAACCATAAGTTACAGAAACTATTCTGACACTTAAATGCCCTTGAGATTCTCTATACACAAAAAAGATGCAATTAAAAATTAAAACCAAGAAACAGCACACACAAAGTGTGGTCCATCTGAAAGAGCATTATCAACAGCGTCCAAAAACACGTTAAGTTAATTGGACCCTCCAAATTGCCCTTAGGAGTGAATGGGAACGTGTATGGTTGCTTGTCTGTGTGTGTCTGTGATGGACTGCTCACCTGTCCAGGGTGTAGCCCACCTCTTGTCCGTGTTAACTGTGATAGGCTCCAGCCCCCTGCTAATCCATTGGGAATAACTGGTATAGAAAATAGAAGAATGGAATTCTCATTATTATCTCATTATTACAAAGAGTAAATATGCACGTAGGTTACTAAGTGTAGAGATTCAGCCAGGTCATTATCTAGTTGGATGATGAATCATCACATTAGATGTGAGAACAATAATGCCTTGCATTCCAACAATTTTGCCATTGAAGGAGAGAATTTTAGCCACATATCTGAGACTAATTTAAAATTGAGGGACTTGTCATTTCTTCTTTTCCTACCCCAAAAAATCTTACAGTTGCTCCATTTATGCTTTTAAAAATGGTAAAAGTCAGTAAATGGTCTTAAAAGGTCATTAAATCTATAAAGGTTCCCATTTTGAACTTTGCTAAAAAATGTTCTCTGCTAATATTAAAAACCACTTGGTCTTACAATAGTGTTGTAGATTAAATGTGCTACAAAAATAAATTAGCCTTACTGCTTTGAGAGACAGGGATGCCAGACACAAATTCTGAGACTGTACATTTATCATCTACATTATAAATAGAAAATATTACATTTGAAAAATAAAAAAGGTTTTTTATTGTCTCCTGTGATGGACTGGGACCCTTTTGAGAGTGTTCCCTGCTTCTTGGCCAATGAATGGAGTAGCCCCCTGTGACCCTGCAATGGAATAAGTGGGCATACAATATAAATGGACTGATGGATTAATGGATTATCGATTGTAGAAATCCCTTGTCGTTGAGACGAATATGGAAATATCAGAACATTTTAATTGATCTTATTCAGCACTGCTAAATGTACTTTATTAACAAGACATTTCAGAGTATTTCCTATTGTGGGACCACGTCTTACAAGGACAATATCAAGATTTAGGACACAGGTGTAAATAAACAGCTGCAGTTAGGGTCTTTAGCTAATTGCACAGACATCCATCTCTTGACACTGAGTTAGTCTTTTTTATTCAGTTTTTAAAAAATTTTATTCAGATTTTCAACTACAAGAGAAAGGAGCCGTGTATATGATATCAAAATCCTAATATGAACATCATGACATCAATCTAGAAAAACTTGAGTGGAAGATAAAACAAACTGCCTATATAAACAGCAGAAGCTGAAGCAGAAGAACACTAAAGACAGTATTCTGAAAACGTGTTTGAGTTCAGCTTATAGCTGTAAATCTTTTGACGCAAAAGGTGCCCAAAATGGTGGATAAAACCAAACTTTAAGGTTGATTGGTTTATATTTGATTTTTGCAGAAAGACAACTTGCTTGTATCTTATTCTTAGATATAAATCAACATATCATCAGTCACTCTCAGATCATCAGTCTGTCACACCTGGGGGAAATGTTGGTGTTTTTGGTCTTGTCTCCATGTTGTCTTGTCATTTCCTGTTTTATTTTGAAAGATGCATCCCCTTGTTTCAGGTCACGTGCACTTCCTGTTGTGTTCCCAGTCTGATTGTCTCCTTGATGACCTATTGTCTGCACCTGGGGATCCCTTCCCTCATGTGTTTAAATAGTCCTCGTCTCCCCTTGTCCCGTGCCGGTGTATTGAGTTCCATTGAGTTCCATGACCACAGTTCTTGTCTTGATCCCTGTTACAGTTTCCTAGTGAGTATTTCTTTGTTACTTTGTACCTTGCCCTTAGTCATGTTGTTTTGATACTTTGTTCTCAGCCTTTGTCTTCCTCGTAAGAGTGATTATCTTTTGATACTTTGTTCATAGTCTTGTTTATTGTTTTGGTACTTTGTCTCCACTCGTTGAGTGCGATTTTTGTTCAATAAACCTTTTGCATCTAACCACCTCTCTGCGCCTGAGTCCTCCCTAAACCCCAGCCCCCTGACACAGTCACTCTGTTATTATACTGCATTTGCAAAAAACCCATCTATGTTAAATATTGCCTTTATCTTGGATCTGACTCGTGAGATAAAAACGCCACGGGAGTAATCTCTCTGTGCAAAAACAGGCTTTCTGGGGTCATGAAGAACATGAACATACCTTTCGCTGTCACCCCTGGTAATCCCTCAGTCAGCAATTAGCATATGAAGGCAAAGTTCTAAGAAGCGACATCATTAAAAGTTTGTGTTGGTTTATAGTAAAACATCTCCACCCTATACTCCACACCCTATTTCACTAGAAACACTGAGTCCATAGAAACTATTACAGGCTATATTGCTCATACATTACTCATGGGGACCAAAAGAAACACCCAAAATTAAAACAATGAAAAACTGTGCTTTGTGTGGGAGAGGTTCTTTGTCAGTCATATAAAAATAAATCAATAGTTACATATAACTATTGACATTATGGTTAAAAAATAACTGAATAAAAAGCACACTGTTAGGTGGAAAGGCATAAGTAATATGCAGTTGATCACGTCTGGTGCTGTGTCGAGCAGCAGCTAGCAACAGTTGCTCTCTCCTTTTCCACTCTTTTTGCAGTGTTTATTTTATTTATTGTTTACCATTACCTCTTTTTATGTAGGTGTACACTGTTTTGGCAATCAGGAATCACCATAAGAGTGACAAGAGGAAACGTCGACTAGCTATCCTTCTTAACAACAACTGGTGTTGTCCCAGAAATGTTACTGTTGAAGAGCGTGTGTATCTTAGGCACTAAACTGCTTGCCGTCAATCTGTAACCATATTATCTGCCATGTGAGTTCTGAAACAAGATGACCCTGGTTGGTCACATTCTTATCACAGCGCTTACAATTGATGTTGCCCTCGCTGTTATTGCGAAACTCCAGACACAACACTTGGATGCATTCGTCATCCGTTTGTTGATTGTCCCACCTGAGAAAATAAAACACTCATCTTGCAGAAAAGCAATGTTAAGGACACTTACTGCTCCACTGGCCTTCTGCAAGATAAGACCATAACCTCACCTGTCTGCAACTGCTGTATCTACTGCAGAGGCTTTCGGAGAACACTCGGATTGTGAGGAGATGCTCCCAGGAGAGTGATGTCCTCCTCCCAGGGCTGCTTCAAACAGACTGGGTGTTGCTTTGTTATTGGCATGGTGAGAACCTTGATGATCTCGTGGACAGTGTTACTTCACAACTTCTGTGTGAACAGTATTGTTTCCAGCGACTGTTCTGTTACCTGAGACATCAAGGTCCTGCTGAATGAGACGTAGCCTTCATATATCCATTCATCCATTTTCTGAACCACTTATTCCCAAATGGGGTTGTGGGGTGACTGGAGTCAATGGGCAAGAGGAAAGGTACACCCTGGACCCCCAGTCCATTGCAGGGCCACACATATGGACACACAAAAACGAACCACCATGGGCACTCACAATCACTCCTAAGGAGAATTTGGAATGTCCAGTCAACCCAACATGCAGGTTTTTGGACGTGGGAGGAAGCTGAAGAACCATATATATATATATATATATATATATATATATATATATATATATATATAAACAATGAAGCAAAGCAACAGAAAGTTAATCGTTCCACAATTGTGGGTCTGTACCATATAATGAGACCATGGTTCAGAATCTATTTCTGAATTAGTCAGTAATCTAAACTGCTAATCTTATGATAAACATACAAACCAGTATTACCCCCCCCCCCCTTTAGTGATTAACAAAACTGCTTCTCTCTCTTTTAGAAGACCTTTCATAGTAGGACTGAAAAAAGGATCAGCATCCATGGAATGCTGGGCTGCTCAGAAACACTTGTTCAGTGTGTGTGTCCTGGAAGTCTTGCTCATGAGTGAGTCATTCCAGTCATTCTGTACATGCGCCAACTGTCTTTTTTACAATCAGCTAAGCAAGCAACTCACACCTTTTCACGACTTCTTCTTTGCTCCATGAACAAATGTCAAATCTCTCAACATTGAGTATTATAACTGGCTCATGTACAATGGTTAATAGAAAGAAAGTGTTATTCTTATGCTATAGTGCGAAATTAATTAATTTTTGTAATAGAAAATGACAAAACTTCAACTATTTTATTGTGGTGTTTTTCAATACCATATTGGTTTCTTTCACATCAGATTGTTGTTTCTTTGTCCAAATTTTCTAAACTAAAGAATGCACGCACAATATAGCTGGGCCAGGTATCTGCCTATTGATCAAGAGAGCCTGTTGGGATTTACTCGCCATGTTCCTAATGTGTTAGTGTCTCCACAATGACACACAGGGAAACAAATTATATTTGGTTGATTGAATGTATTCTCATTAACCAAAACTTATAAAGAATAAAGTTATTGACAGTAAATATACTATCAACAAATAACTCCTCTGAGTTACTATTACAGAGGTTTATAAAACTCAAAGAAGCATAGATTTATAGAATTCAGATAACATTCAGAACACTTAATAAAGAGAGAAACTACTTAGCTACAAAGTTTAATTTAGCTTTTTCTTAGACCACACATGTTGAAAGTTCAAGGACTACTGCTACTCTAAAGTGCTTGAATAAAGTGTATGTGTGACGCAATAACATAAATAACATAAATAGTTCCACAAAGAAGAAAAATCCGAAGCTCTCTGGGTGTCCTGAACACAAGCTGGATGTCAGAGGTTACTAGAGGTGTTATTTTAACCTTAAACTGTCAAAACGGCTGCTAAATTAAATCAAAGACTTTGCTTCTTAGGTTCTAAAAACATTTTATCTTTCATCTGAAGGGGTTTCATGTGTCCATATTGTCGACAAAAACCCCACATAACACATAAAACCCACAGATTTATAGGCAAAAGTCCAGACAATCTTTGCTCTGCAGATATGCTCTCGTGGCTGGATTGTATGTGATTGACTATGTGCAGGAGAACAGCTGTCTATGACACATAGGAGGCAAAGCTAAGTCAGTACATTGAAATACAAGAAGAGGCTTGTTATTTCCACAGTAGCAGTGAGTAAGATTAAAGCTCTTTCCAGTTAATAGATGCTCACAGGAGCAGTAAGTTCTTACACCTTTGCACAATATCTTCTCTTCTGATGTACCAGAGATTTTTCAAGGGAAATAAGAAGAAAATCTCATCAGCATTTGTGAATCTTAAGAACTTTTGCCTTCTAGTGTGCATCTGCTTCAAAATGTCTTTAAAACATTTCAGTGCACTGGGGCAAGATTCTTGCGTGAATTTTCTTTCAAAAGGAATTGAGACCAAAACCTCTGAATGGTGCATTATTTTCTTAAAATAATGTAAAAAATAAATAAGGAGGATTCTGGTCCTATAAGGCAGGGGTCACCAACCTTTTTGAAACGGAGGGCTACTTCATGGGTACTGAGTCACACGAAGGGCTACCAGTTTGATACACTCTTCTGAAATAATACATTTGCTCAATATGCTTTTAGCTATACTTTATTAATAATCATTAATGATACTCATCTGTGACAACAGTGACAACAAAATGTGAAACATATCAATATCCCCCACTTTATCTCTATTTATCTCAGCAACTTTTAAATTTTCTGATGATCACTTACTGAGAGACCATTACGTTTACATAGGAGTTTTCACTTTCACTCATTTTCACTATCCATCCATCCATTATCCTCCGCTTATCAGGCTCATTTTCACTAGCCACTGACAAAACCTTTTAACAAATCATGAACTATGTTGCACCATGTTTAAAAAATTTAGCAATTATCTAATGTTAAAGAAAAGTCAACTCACATATTTAATTAAAAGAGATCTTGTCACATTTTGAACTCATGATCTTTAACAGATTGTCATTGCATGCTGTTCACCAGTGCATTGTAATCTGGTGTGTAACTTGACACTGCAACTGTGAGTGCGTATTTCAGATGTGCTTTTTCTGCCCGTTTCCGGTGGGTAGTTAGCATGCTAGCTTTTGTGGCACGAAGTGAAGTGTCTCTCCACATTGTGCCGTCGCCACAGTTGCCCCGCAAATCAGACACACGCAGGTTTCATTTACAGTCGTAAAAAAGAACTCCTCCCCCATTCGATGTGAAAGTGATAAGTTTTCTTTCGTTTTTATCCCATGTTTTTGGGGTAATAAACTGCACCCCTCTCCGCTGCGCCAGCTAGCACTGGTTTTGTTTTGTCACGTGCACAATACTGACCTTTGAACTAGAAAAAACTTAAACTTAATATATAATTAACATATTTTTAAGATTTTGTCATTTTAAATCAAATCTATATGAATGCAAGTTTGATTAAAAAAGAATAGCAACGGAACAAAATTCAATTTTAGACGCAGCTCACTATTGAGTCGTGCTATTTTTAGAACAGGCCTGCGGGCGACTCCTGTGGTCTGTGCGGGCGACCTGGTGCCCGCGGGCACCGTGTTGGTGACCCCTGCATATAAGGAGTTTCAATGATGTGGTAAGTGAGGTTCACCTTATTGTTGTAAAACGCAGAGGTCTGGTTTTTATGGCAATACCTTTCAAGAACAGCTAGGTATGTAAACATTTACTGTAAGTATACATTTCAAACAAAAAAGATTCTACATTGTCTCCAAACACACACCACCCTACTTCGGGCACTGCTTGAATGTGTAAAAAAAGCCTTTATATTTAATTTCTTCTGGTCAATTTTGTTTTTATTAGTAACCCAGTTACTAAAATCCATGTATTTTGTTTTGATTTAGGTTAATGTAAAGAAGACACATATAAACTAAATAAAAATTTGGTCTCATATGTTAAAATCCTTAAAATCGAGAGCTTTGCCTTTAAGCTCAGGTGTCTCTTTATCACGACAGACCGGTACAGCGCCTGCATTACTGCCGACGCTGCACCGATCCGCCTGTCGATCTCCCGCTCCCTACCCCCATTCGTGAACAAGACCCCGAGGTACTTGAACTCCTCCCCTTGGGGAAGGACGTCCCCCATGACGCGGAGAAAACTCT
This sequence comes from Menidia beryllina, assembly GCA_013363375.1. NCBI lineage: Eukaryota > Metazoa > Chordata > Actinopteri > Atheriniformes > Atherinopsidae > Menidia > Menidia beryllina. Next base: position 497,188 of record JABUIW010044429.1, on the reverse strand, counting down.
CTACCCTTTTCTCTACCCTCTCTGGTCCCCCACAGTTCCAGGTTCTGGCTGCTAGGGCCGCTACTGCTCCCGACCCACAGGGGGTTCCTCAGGCGGCAGGGCAGGTGTGCTGGAGGTGTGGATGGCCCGGCCACTTTCGCCGTGAGTGCCCGCTGATGGAGGTGGGCCGGGCGATTCGGGTGGTCAGCCCTCCAGCACCCTCCCCCGCTCGAGGAGGGATGTACAGCGTTCCGGTAATGATTCAGGGTGGTACAAATCAGGCAATGGTGGATTTGGGCTGCACCCAGTCTATGGTTCACCAAAACCTTGTTCAACCCATTGGAGGTGGGGTGTGTGGACATCGCACAGTTGGGGGTAATAGAAGAGTCCAACACTGCTTGGTGCAGCCCCATCGTTTTGGTAGGTAAAAAAGATGGGTCAATCCAGTTCTGCATGGATTACTGAAAGGTGAACGATGTGTCACGATTTTACGCTTACCCTAACCGGGTCGACAAACTCCTGGATCGCCTGGGCACAGCTTGGTTTTTTACGACGCTAGATTTAACAAATGGCTACTGGCAGATCCCCTTGTCACCAGAGTCCAAGGAGAAAACGGCCTTCTCCACTCCGTAATGGTTGTGCCAATTTGTCAACCTTCCGTTCAGGTCATTCAGGGCCAGCCATATTGCAACGCCTCATGGACCGGATGCTGTGCCTGCATGCTGCGTATGCTGCCACCTACCTAGATGATGTAATCATCCAGAGTAACACCTGGTCGGAGCATCTGCGGCAGGTGGCCGTGGTGCTTGAGTCCCTGTGGCAGGCAGGGCTCCCGGCCAACCCAGTTGGACTGAGGGAGGTACGATATCTGGGATACCACTTGGGTGGCGGGCAGGTGCGTCCACAGTTGGACAAGACAGCGGCGATTGTGGCCTGCCCAAAAACCAAAGCCAAGAAAAAGGTGGGGCGGTTTTTGGGCTATTACCGGCAATTTATTCCAAACTACGCGGACCAACCTCACCCGAAAGGGTGCCTCAGATCAGGTCCAGTGTACGCAGTAGTGCAAGGCGTCGCTGGAGAGGGCAAAGCAGACCCTCTGTGGGGAGCCTTTTCTCCATACACCTAACTTCTCTCCCCTTTGTACTGCACACTGATGCATCAGGCAGAGGGCTGGGGTCCGTTCTGTCTTACCAGTTGTAGGGTGTCGAGCGCCCTGTGTTATACATCAGCCGGAAGCTGTCCGACAGGGAGGCCAGGTACAATACAGTGGAGAGGGAGTGCCTGGCCATCCGGTGGGCAGTTGATTCTCTGCGTTACTACCTGCTGTAGTAGCTATGAAATGCTTACATTGACATATGCATCATATAAATAATACATTCTTTAGCCAAATGGCACACATACCATTTGTAAATGATATGGAAAGCTAAAGACAGATGGTATGACTCCACATCTCAGCTGCACAATTTACCCTGTTCTGTCTAAGTCTGTAGTATTGCTGCTGTATTCTAACCAATCAGTCACTGCAGTCGAGCATCCATACACTGCACAGAGGTCTGGCATTTTCTCAATCTGTCAGAAGCTCGGCTGCTGATGATATTAATTAGAATTTGTACTTGGGTAGTAAAACAAGCCAAGCACCCTGTATCATAGCTACGTGTGTGACGTTTTTATCAAAACAATTCATTTGGAAATTGGTCCAAAAGTCATCGAATAATTCGACGCCTCTGCTTGACCTGTACCCAGAAGGGCGCCCTGTAGGCATGTACCTCCATAGTCGATTTAGC
>JABUIW010044429.1:458157-481111 GCA_013363375.1 Menidia beryllina | reverse complement strand
GATAGATAGATAGATAGATAGATAGATAGATAGATAGATAGATAGATCTGTGTACTCATAACTATTTTGTTCTTTTTAAAACAACATAAATCAGAAAAAGAATATTGACTCCATCAGCATGTGTTACATTAACCAACCTCCCTTTGCCAGTCTCTCTTTCTTGTTGCATTTGAAATTACAGTAGCACTTTTTGTCATGAATGAAAAGAGGAACATGACATAAAGAAAGCCACACTCACCAAACACAAACACACACAGAATTCCAAGTAACTATTCATGCTGATGTACATATAAATTAGTCAATGTGTTTGTCTGTGCTAGTGTGCTGTCCCTCGGAAGCATTTACCTGACTGACTGTATGCAAATAAATAGGCTCAAACATGTATCTATAACATAAGCAAAACAGAAGAAAATAAATTACCTGTGCCTGAATGCTGTCATTCATGTCCTCTTAAAAATGATCAAAATGAATAAGATTTGTGATGGAAAAAAAAGCTGCAAACCTCATAAGTGCATCTCCACTCTAAAAATAGGAAAGTCCCACAGAGTCGATGTTTTTTTCTCAGATATGAGGGCATCCCCTAAAAGAACCTCACAAAGAATATCAACAGAGGTCTCATTGGGCAAAGGCTGGTTTACACCCTGGATAGATCAGCAGTCCATCGAAGGAGAACAATTCAAAAAATGAAACATCAAATAATGAATTACAAACAACCACCTGCAATCAAAATTTTGGCTCTAATAAATATTAGCATAAAATATATGTGAATCATCAAAATCAGCAGTCAATTTAGCATCATTCCGGTTCTTTTTCTGTCACAGTTGTCATTACAATACAAAAGTAGTTTTGTCTCATTGGAAACAAGAACCCTGTCAAAGTCTGATCCATCCTGCACATGTTTGGGAATGCGACAGGGCTCAAAAGAACATAACACTTCTTGAAGACATCAGTCAAGGACTCTGGGCTACATCAATCCACTATTTGTTGAATTGTTACTGTTTACAGATAGATTAAAATATTCATCCATACTAATGCAAGCAGTGTATTAGTCTGGAAGGATAATTTTTTATCTAGGTACAATTTAATGACTTGCAAACAGAAACTAAGTTTGACTTTTAAAATGAAAAGATATTAAAAAGGCAAGAAAGCCTTTAAAATTAGAAAAATGTCACTAACAAAAAACAAAACAAAAACACAGCCATGGTGAATAGGTGTTCATTCACCTTATTGTTCTACATATTAACTGGTATGATGGAAAAATATGCTGACCAAAGACTTACGGGTTATTAAATGTGAAACAGCAGAATCTGATTTTACACGCAGATACTGAGCAGGGCTGCACCTTAACTGAACATTACCAGAATAAGTCACATCATAACCACCCTAACAGTCACTGTTAAAGTCAGATCTTGGTCACTTAATGAGTGGTAAGGTGTGGTTTATCTGATCATTTCCAACAACAGGAAAAGAGAGATTGAAACAAAGAGATGAGCTTACTGGAAAGGGTCTGAGGTTTCTCTGTTTTCTGCCCTTGATGCACATGTCCAATTGGATATTGTTTTCCTCCCGATCTGGGTATTAATACAAAGTTTTAATATCTGACATCTACAAACTCTTACCTTAAAATACCCTGAGGAAAATAAAACCTGCATTTCTTCTACGACTTATTTTTGGCATTTGTGTCTTTGATTACTGTCTTATTTACAACGGTTATTGCCACAGAATGACTGATGACCTCATTTAACCTCATTCACAGCTCCCACGTGGAGATTACCAATATAACTTTTATATAGGAAAAAAATATGTATATGCAATGCAAAATTTTGGGGATGTCAGGATTGGTCAAACTTGCCCCACTGCATTGCACATATTATCATCAAAATTATTATTTTTTTATTAAGATGGTAGCCCTGCGAAGGACTGGCAGACCGTCCAAGGTGTACGCCACCTCTCGCCCATTGACAACTGGGTAAAGATACAGTCCCCCCACGACCCCATAAGGGAATAATCGGTTACGGAAATGGATGGATGGATGAACAAAAAAAATGTATTGCATAATGAAAGTTCAAAAACTGTTTATACCTGTTTGGATATTAAATAAATTCCTAAGTTCCTTTTTTTTCCAGAATATACAGTATGCAAAATATGAAAAGACTATTTCATGGTTAAGTTGGACACTTGACATAATGAAAATAATTGAAACAAGGTTTAATTTGTGTAACATACAAGTTTTTATTGTTAACTTAATATATGCCAATATTAGTGTATAGTTTGGGGGTGCACAGTGGTGAAACTTATGCTGTAGCATCACATTAAAAGGGTTTCTATTTCACATTCTAACTGGGCTTTTCTGTATGGAATTGACATGTTCCACCGGTGTCCTTTTGTTTTTTTCCTGAGTACTCTAGCTTCTTCCTTCTCCTTTCATTACTTCCTTAATTTTCTTTTTTCAATTATGGGGCTAAAGTTATCCAAACTGGAAGCTTGACTCTGCACTGTTGAAATCCACTTGACTGCTAGCCACTTCCAATTAACTAGTGCAGAACTACTTCACACAGTTAACTGTCTTCTAGCACTTCCTGGAAAGCCAGGACCCAAGGCTGTGGGTGTGAAAATAAGTAATAAGAGACATAAGCCAAGGTCAAGTGTGTGGTTCACCACTAAGCCGTTTACATTTTTTTTTTAAATCCCTAAGAAATAACACACACACAGATACCTACAACCACACACACACACACACACACACGCAAAAACAACAGCTAAAAGCTGCATTATTTAAAGAGAAACCACAGTCTAAGGTTAAGGTCTAAAGGCTACGCCTTAAGTTAATGTTGCATAATATCTGTTGTTTTTCTGAGCCACTGTCAAATCTGACCAATAATCATACATTTAGTCAACTTACAACCACTCACTGTGTCAAGTAAAACACATGGGCTACATCGATAATTGGAAATCTTTCAGGGGAAGCCATTTTGTCATACATTATCCAGAACCTGTCAATGAAACCAGAGTTGTACTTGTATACACTAATCTGCAGATAAGTGCAGAGAGTCCTGCTCTTGAATCTCTGACTATGAGTTTGTCTTATCAAATGAGGAAATCATTGTTTGTTCTTTCGTATTATTCAGATTTTTTGTCTTTGTTACTATATAAATATCTCGTAGAGTAGCAGACTTTAACGTTCATGTGGATGTTGAAAAGTCAAAAATTAACTGCAAATCATAACAGCAATTCAATATTAGATTAACTAACTAAACCTTTACCTTAAAAATATTACTTTTACTCCACATTTTATCTAATTGTCAAGCTATATTCAATCAACTCTAACATTTCAGGTAAAATCTGTCTAGTTATATAGTTCCTCGAAATGGCATTTCCTTGACTTATAGTTCAACAGTTAGGAACCTTGCAGTTATGTTTTTACCAGCATTTATCCTTTGACTCATGTATAAAATAGGTTTATAGGATTTCCATCAGTGCTCATAAGATCATTGTGAATAATGTGTCAATGGCTAAAGCTATTTAATTTGGTATTTAAATAACTGGGGGCCTTTTGTATGAAGTTTGTGTCTTCTCCCTAAGTACGTGTGGGTTGTTTCGGTGTAAACCAGCTTCCTCCCACCTTCGAACAACATGCATTTTAGGTCTTTTCATTATTCTAAATTGACCATAGCAATAAATGTGATTGAGTATGGTTGTTTTTCTCTGTGGTCTTGTGATGATCTCATGACCTGTCCAGGTACTTCCCTGGCATCTGAGGTGGGCTCCAGACACCTCATAACCCTACTAAGAATTAGCAGTATAACAAATGGATGGACCTATTCAAAAAGCTGATTATTACAGTTTTACATTTAACAAGGATAATTTTAGACATGGGCACTTTTTCAGTTATACCAAGCAACTGTTTATGGCATAAATGTGTGTGCTTACAGTACTTCACTACAGACTAAAAGTGAAACTCTGTGTAAAGGTTTCAATTTAAAAATGAACATCAAAGATTTAACACTCCTGATTCTCACAAAGTAAAGTGAAGCTTTCATACACGCACACTGTCCCCTGAAACAAACTGACTCATTGACATATCAATAGAGTACAGGTAACTACAAAGCCTATCTATGACACATGAAGAAAGAGAATTGAGTAAGAGAGTATTTATATAGTCTTGTTATCCACAGATGAGCAGCTGAAGTACATTTAGTTTTTTCAGCACAGTAAGCTACTAGTGTGGCTGAATCATCAATTGTCAGTTGATTGGTCTACCATTATAGATCTTCTGAGGGCATCTTTCAAATTGAAATGCAATGAAACTTTTATCACTTTTCAATTTTATACTATAACATGAAGTCTAAAGCCTGTTTCCTCTTAGCATGTCCTGGATTAAATCAAAGTTTTGACAAAAAATAGTGGACATTCTAAGATTATTTGCATTAGTTTAATTTTTCATCTGGGGAACTTTTTTTAACAAGTGTGTTTATAAGTTTCAGAAGACACAATCATACTTCAACAAACATACAGGTGCAAAACAGAACTGACACAGAAAGGCTTATCTTCAATAAGGCACACATTATAGGATAGCAGCATGGATTATTTTTGCACAGTCCAAAAAATAAATAATCATTCAGAGTCACCAGTGGTTAACCCTTAGAGAAAAGGTTTAGATATAGAATACAAATACAGCTATTAAACACCTGAGAATTTCACACGTTGGCAGTCTACATATAGGGGGAACGTGCCTTCCGTTTTTTCAGTGCGACAGTCACGCAAGCCCAACACTAATACCTTTTGGTGGATTTCCAGGCTTTGACTTTGGCTTTTAGCATGCAAAAAATAATCATAGATTTGCCTTACTAAGGTTATGATTTACTGGAAAACACCCTAGATACATAGTTTGGGATTTACTGAAAGACTTATAACTGTAACATCCATCCATCCATCCATTATCAATACTGCTTATTCCCTGATGGGGTCGTGGGTATAACTGTAACACCTAGAATAATTTCCAACATTTAACTTCCGAAAGCCTGAATCTGCGGGCATTCCCAAAGGTAGTGGTATAATGTACCCTTTTAACCACCTTTGTTGCTGGTGTAAGGATGATTGGGGTTAAATCTATTTAGTTGGGTAGGTGTTACATTCATTGTCATTATCCACTTATGCTGAAGTAAATCAAAATGGGTGTTGATTGTTTGTGTTTGAGATTTCAAGCATATTTTATGCCAGTCCTCAATTGGAAGTACTGAATTTAAATTCGCACACCATGCCAATCTCTTACCATCTGAGGAAACTTTGGATCTATCCACGATTGTGGCAGAGAAGCATAGTCAGTCCCCTCTTAGGGTGTTGCTATTTCTAGAGCTAACGAGGTATAAATAAAGATTTTTGTAACCTAATGGATTCTTATCTGCAGGTCTTGTTGAATGCCATATTTTTGTTTCACATCTTCAAACAACATGAGGATTGTATTGTTACATAAATCAACAATTTTGTGAAGGCCTTTGTGTCCCCAAATGAAGCCCATATCTTTCCAAGTGTAAAGCGACCGTTACCGTAGACTGGCATAAATTGTGGTATGACAGATATTTGTACTTTCATAATTTATGCCAGTCTAGGGTAACAGTCGCTTTACACTTGGCAAGATATGGGTTTCATTGTGGTATGACAGATACCTGTACTTTCATAAACAAGATTCAGAAACTATTTCCATCAGTGGATTATCATTTGTTTCTTTACTTTAACCATGGGACTTTTCTTTCTGAAATTTTAGGAAAAGAATAGCAGTTTTCTAAAAGAGCTAGTGGTATTAAACAAGTGATGTAGTGACTGTTCTTTTTGGGATAAAAATAATAATAACAATATTCACAATATCCACTATTTTGTTGTCAGTCTTGTTTATTTCAGGGGTCACAGCACAGAACCAACCTACTTGGATGGGAAAGAGAAAATATAAGGAAAACCCAAGAGGAAACCCCCCTCTGTGGCCTACCGGCCTCACTACTAAACAGCACCCAGAGCAACAACCTTCACAAAATGCACCAAGCCAAAGGCTCGCGGTAAAAATTAAGAAAAACACCACAAGGCTCACTCCATACTTTTTAAAAGACCAATATCCAAAAACAAACTGCAGACACCACTCTCCTGTCTTCATCAACAAAGCAAAATTTCCCCGCCTTTATACTGTTTGAGGGCTGATCACTGAGCACACCCAGATGCCACCATGAGGAAATGAGAAGCAGCTAGAATCTGCTATAAGAAAGAAACATCTATCCACACAAACATCAGTATGTAAAAGTTGCTCAACATATTGGTGTTTAATCATATGGTGGGCAGTGAGTCATACTAATTGACCTGTTCCATTCTCCCAAAAGAAATGGACTCATAGGGCATCATCAAGTCATATATTGACTGTTTACGGGAAAGAAAGAATATTAGATCATGCAGACACCTTTTGTTTTATGAAGTGACTGTTAGATTCTGCGCTGGAGAGTGCAAACAGTGAAAATAACTCCCATGAAAGTATATAAATTCCTAAAACCCCTTTGTATGATGCTCAGAAACCCCATAGCACCGAACCATTTGTTGTGGTTTTCAAACTTTTGACACAGCAGTCAATTTATATAAAGACATTTACATGTTAAATTTGGCTTCACTTACTATAAGGACTATGTCACAGTGGAAACCAGCAGTTCAAGTCCACTGAGCGATAGCTAAAAGGTGTGAAGACCGATTCCAAAAAATACTTGTTCAGTGAGATCAAGAGAGAGATGTTAACATGTTGCAACTTTTACTTTCCGTTTGACTTAAAACCTGCACAAATGCAAAGGCATACCAGTTTTTCTTTGTGTTACTTTTTTTCAGATTCTATCTTCTCACGATTTATATTTATTGTATTTTATCCAAGGTCAGATCGCAAAGGCAACAAATTAAGAAAATAATCCGTATTTTTGAGACTAGCCTCCAAAAGAATCCAATTACTGAGAACAGGAAATCCTTTTGAATTTATGAACATGACTTTATTCTCTCAATCTCCACCTGTCCATCCAAACAAAGATAGACTAGTCAATTGATTTATTTTCCAGCTCAGCTCCCTCATCACCACAATGAAGTGTCCTCATTCCTACTAAAGTTCCAATCCATCCATCCATCCATCATCAATACCGCTTATTCCGAACCATATAATTTGCAAAAATAAAACATGAGACATTCTGGTTTAGAAAACTATCAATGATTGCTCTCCTTGCAATGCCATACATGAAATCACATACTGTTCACAAGGGGAAGCTTAGCTTAGTCAAACAAACATTGGGAATTAGTTCTACTTTATGCTGAAAATGCAGAAACATCTCTTGCCCAACACAAAGGCCTGCAATATGTGATTTAATCATGTTGCTGTTCAATCTTTAACAATTGAGTAGTTCTACAAAACAAATTTGAAAAAAAAAACACTGTTTCTACAACATTATTCTAAGCAGCAGTCAGCAGTTATAGGGTGGTTAGTTAACTACTTATTGTTACTTTCCACAATGTAATTTTAATAATAACTGCCCTTGTTGCTTTTGTATGACAGGCACAGGGTAGCCCATGTAACCTGGGCCCTTAATGACCTTGAATTAGATAAAGTGGATTTAGACTATAAATACTCATACCATTCGTATGTCAGCATGCTTTCTGTTGCTCACAAGGGTCTACATGACACCTTCGCCTTTCCCTTACGTTTTGTAGAATTTTTTATTATTCACTAAAAATTTTAGAATTTAATGAAGTTTTTAACTGTGAATCCAACCCTGATTACATGTAATCTATGATCATACCCCAAACCATGAATACTTTTGAAGATAGATGCTTGGGTTTTGAGCATGATTGGATGGTGCAATGAAAACCTGAAAATAAAGCTGAAGCAAAGTGCTCAAGCAAAGTACTGCAAAAGCAAAACTGTTTTGCTAACCAAACGTATAACACATTTACTAATGTTTTACCCAAGCTCCTCTGAATCAACACTTAGAAATAAAATGTCTTCATCCTTTTTTGTCCAAGCATAATAAAGATTTAAAAACACACAGCACAAAATCTATTACATACATGACATATTTTAAACTATTCAAAGGGAAAATAAAACTCCTGGGAGCTTTATGTATGACTTGTATTCCTGCCTAAATATGAAATCAGCCCCCTTAGAGCGGACACTCTGCATGGAAGCACTCTTTGACATGGCTCTAATTGAAATAAGCAGCAGCTTGGTCTCCCCAGCTGGGGCCTGCCTAATGTTGTTAGAGGTGATCTGTGGGCACAAAGTGTATGGTTTTCATTTGACATCCTCACACACATCTACCTCATGATTTAATCATATACAAATCATCATTTAAGGACACATATCTTTTAAAAAGCAGCCACACTCTTCTTTGTAGTAGCTGCCATACAAGAGTTCAATATGAGTAAAAGAATGAACAATGAGATTAATGAGATGAATGAGATTAACCTCTCACCAGGGCCAAATCAGACATAAAAACGAACCTCAAATGCTCATTAAAGTATTTGAACACTATTCCCATCTAGTGGAAATTAAATATAATGCAGATAAGCAACATGAGACTAAACATTTTCACATTAGGATATATTTATTCCTCAGGTGTAGTCTGTATTAACACAATTAATAATGCATTTATTTTAACTCAAAAGCAAGTGGTACCTATAGCTGCTTGTTTTGTTTTATTTTTAAAGCCCAACCAGAGCACACACAAATACAAACACACACATGTGCTGCAAGCTCTGCTGTTATGTAACCAATAGCCACGTGTTGCCGTGGGAACAGGGAAGGAGATTGGAATGGCAGAAACTTGACAGACACAAATACATCCAGACATACACACATAAACGCAGTAATTATGTGTAAATTTAGGAAAAAATCAGGGTGGAAAAGTTTGTATCAGAAATTTGTAAAGTTTGTATTTCAGAGTATTTAATGTCATAGTGCATTGAATAACAGGTATTTATTAAAGTTACTGGTTAAAACAGCACCAGCTGTAATTAACCTTAATGCCATCAAAATTCTATGATTCCACAAGATTATATCAAACCATCCTGCCCAGTATATGTTGTTTTTACATCTAGAAACACCATTGGGGATGGAGACCCACACGATAGAAATCACTAATCTAAAAAATGCAATATAGGATAAGGGCAATTTTAATAATCCTAAGAGGGGCTTTTCTTTGTAAGAAGTTACTCTCAGAAAATACAACATTTTTAGAGGATGAAAACTGATAACTAGTAGATAAATGATAATAAGCTACAGAAATATCAATCATGTAATTTAATATCGAGGAAGGAAGGTTCATGTTCTATGCGAGACAGCATACAACTACCCTTGGTCTTGGCTGAACTTGCTCACTGCTCACTAGCAGGAATACTCCAGAGGGTGAGAGAGGTTGTTCATTATGATGAAGAAGAGTTGGCAACAGACTTTCCTCAGTAACTATAATTACATTGTCCAGTTTCACCAGGAGGACTGCTTCAACGTCTTTTTTCTAGACTTTAACCACAACCACAAAAAAATGAAATACCACTTGCAACATTGAACTTGAAAGAAATATCTGTACTCTAATGCCATATACTTGAAAGGATTTGCAAAAAAACAGAAATGCCAAGATTTCAAGGTCCAATTCAATAATCTGGACCCGTCAATTTGACATAAAAAGGTGTTGCACTATTCATTGATATGTAGCAAAGGAAGTGCTTGACAGAGACTAAAATAGTTAATATATCTGTGCATGCCGAGTGAATATCAATAACAAACAGGTATTGCTGTTACCATTACCAATACTTAATAAATAAATATGGTAAAATGTGGGTAAAACTGAGCTTTTCTGTGTGCAGCAGAGAAGCCACCTCCATTAACTCTGTGAGGAAATTGAAATTATTTGCTTGACATATAGAAGACAAACTGTTGCAACAAAGGTATCAATCTCATCACGCAAGTATTAATCCGATATCAATGCTCACCCTAGTATTGATACTCTACATTTGTACCGATACACCAAAATCCATCTATCCATCCAATTATCATTACCGCTTATTCCCCAATGGGGTCACGGGGAGAACTGGAGCCTATCCCAGTGGTCAATGGGCGAGAGCCGGGGTACACCCTGGAAAGTCGGTCAGTCCATCGGCCACAACATGCAAATATCATGATTCTTTTAAAAAATGTGTTACTTCAGAATGAAGTACTGGCATTGGCTGTCAAAAATCCTATTTAGTGATAACATGGATAACATAGATAACATTACTAAAACACAAAAAGGCTTAAATAAATCTATGAACAGAGGAATCCCAGTCAATAACTGGCATTGATTGGTTTGCTTGTCACAACTGTTTCTGTAGTCTTCCCCATCTCTTTGGCTTCCAGTTACTCTCCCTCCAGGCCTGAGGTCACCATCTTTCTCATTGCGTATGAATATTTCCCACTTTAGAATACTTTAGGGACGATAGCTATGAGATGCTAAAGAGAAGGTGACAGCTATCAGGAGCAAGCAGATGACAAAACTTTGAAGCTACTGTTTACTTTGGCCAAATTTGACTTCCTGTGGCTTCCTTGATCCCAAACAGGAGTTGGATGTCAGCCATTAGGCTGCAGAAATTCCCTAACTCTGCTGGCCTTTACATTGGTTAAAGTGCTCAAAGAGTCCAGTGGTCTGGAAATGAGCACTTCCCATATACAGTTATGTAGTTTTGGGTGTCATGCACAGACGTCAAGCACCATGGGATACATGACGTATCCCCAGTGCTCTTGCTCCCTTCTTCACTTTCCATCTATGGCTGAACAAGACAGTGGAGATGGGCTAACATTGCAGTGCTGGTTCATGTGTCACTCCTCAATGCCATTGGCCTACTTTACAAATCTTCATCAGCTTCAAGCTCACAGAAAAAAAATCCTATTCAATTAAGTCTTTTCTGTCTTTTAAAAGTGTAGGTACTGTATAACCGCCCTAGAAAGAGATTTCTAATTAAATACAATCTTTACATATTTTCTGATATCTCAGTAACAAAGAAACATTTTGCAAACAAACTCAAACAAAAAATACTCTGATTAAAAAAGGTTATTACAAGTATAATATAGCAATAATAATATTGATTTTTAGCTATGTAATACTAACACAACTAACTATTCGGTAATCCATACACCCACTTAAGTCAGGTATGGTTATTGATTATTTGGTAAAACAATGTGAAATTTATCTTAGGAATTTCACTGACCACCCATATAAAGAATATACACTGAAAAAACTTTTAATACAAGTGGTCACAAGAAGAGTGGTAAGTTTACTTATAGAAAGTGGTAAGTAAACTCACAGAAAGCATAAATAAAAATAAACACATAAACATACACTCCCCGGCCACTTTATTAGGTACACCTGTCCAACTGCTCGTTAACACTTAATTTCTAAGCAGCCAATCACATGGCGGCAACTCAGTGCATTTAGGCATGTAGACATGGTCAAAACAATCTCCTGCAGTTCAAACCGAGCATCAGTATGGGGAAGAAAGGTGATTTGAGTGACTTTGAACGTGGCATGATTGTTGGTGCCAGAAGGGCTGGTCTGAGTATTTCAGAAACTGCTGATCTACTGGGATTTTCACGCACAACCATCTCTAGGGTTTACAGAGAATGGTCCGAAAAAGAAAAAACATCCAGTGAGCGGCAGTTCTGTGGGCGGAAATGCCTTGTTGATGCCAGAGGTCAGAGGAGAATGGCCAGACTGGTTCGAGCTGATAGAAGGCCAACAGTGACTCAAATAACCACCCGTTACAACCAAGGTGGGCAGAAGAGCATCTCTGAACGCACAGTACGTCCAACTTTGAGGCAGATGGGCTACAGCAGCAGAAGACCACACAGGGTGCCACTCCTTTCAGCTAAGAACAGGAAACTGAGGCTACAATTTGCACAAGCTCATCGAAATTGGACAATAGGAGATTGGAAAAACGTTGCCTGGTCTGATGAGTCGCGATTTCTGCTGCGACATTCGGATGGTAGGGTCAGAATTTGGCGTCTACAACATGAAAGCATGGATCCATCCTGCCTTGTCTCAACGGTTCAGGCTGGTGATGGTGGTGTCAATGGTGTGGGGAATATTTTCTTGGCACTCTTTGGGCCCCTTGTTACCAATTGAGCATCGTTGCAACGCCACAGTCTACCTGAGTATTGTTGCTGACCATGTCCATCCCTTTATCACCACAATGTACCCAACTTCTGATGGCTACTTTCAGCAGGATAATGCGCCATGTCATAAAGCTGGATTCATCTCAGACTGGTTTCTTGAACATGACAATGAGTTCACTGTACTCAAATGGCCTCCACAGTCACCAGATCTCAATCCAATAGAGCATCTTTGGGATGTGGTGGAACGGGAGATTCGCATCATGGATGTGCAGCCGACAAATCTGCGGCAACTGTGTGATGTCATCATGTCAATATGGACCAAACTCCCTGAGGAATGCTTCCAGCACCTTGTTGAATCTATGCCATGAAGAATTGAGGCAGTTCTGAAGGCAAAAGGAGGTCCAACACGTTACTAGCATGGGGTACCTAATAAAGTGGCCGGTGAGTGTATAAATAATAAAATGTGTTTGTTTCTTCATCATGTATCTCTTGTTATTGGAAATTTGTATTATTATTCAGTCACACATACAGACTTTCCAAATATGAATAAATATACTTGTTACTAACTTTAATGTTTAATGTTGGGGTTCTACAACATCTATAATTGTGATTCTCATTTACCAATTGACAGAAAATACACATAGCGTACATACATACACACTATAGTACATCTAGCCTTTCACGTAACCCATCCTGCTGAAATTTCATAACAAATGGTCGCCCTGGAAAGACATCTATCAAGAAGTAAATCCTGGAAAGTGAAACAGCAATAAATGCCCTATGTATGTAAATTAGATTTTAAAAATGTTCTTCAAATCAGTAGCAATAGATTTTATTGGCCAATAATTTCTTCTCATACTCCAGAATTTAACATTATTTAAGCACTGTCTGACTATCTTGAGAGAAAAGAAAACAAACCAGAGATTCAACGACCAAACTGCTATGATTAAAACAAGGGCTTATCCGTCATGAAGCCTGAAGTAAATTTCGACCGACCAACTACATCACAAGTTGAGGTCAACAGCACACCATACCCACTGTAAACGGTTTTGGTGGAGTACCCCCCTGAGACGCCGGGTCGTGGGCCAGAATCTCCTCGAAGCTGTACAGAAGTCTTTTTTCCATGGCCTCCACCCGCAGGTTCAAGGGTTACCGCCACAACAGGCACCGACAACACTGTGACCACAGCTCCTGAAAGCCGCCTTGGCAATAAAGGTGGCCCACTGGGAATCAATGTTCCCTAATTCCCTCAGAATGTCTTTACCTGAGTGTCCAAGACATACAGCCGCAGATCAGATGAAATGACAACAAAGTTGATTATTGAGCTGTGGCCTAGGGTGTCCTGGTGCCAAAGAACACATATGGACACCCTTTTTCTTGAACATGGTGTTCGTTACGGACAATTCATGCGAAAAGCACAGAATTACAATAACAAAATAAAGGTCCCCGCCTCCGGCCGCCACCCGTTTCACACAGCATCTGACCCCGTTGGCCCCTCCCATGGTCGGTAAGCCCATCGGAAGGGGCACCCATATGGAACCCTTGCCACCAGGCACTCGCCAACCTGCCTTCCCTCCAGGCCTAGCTCCAGAGTGGGGCTCCGTTGTCTGCGTCTGGGCGAAGGAGCATTAGATCCATTTATCTTATTCATCATAAGGGGTCTTTGGGCTGAGCTTCATATGATCCTTCGCCTGTTTGCCTGGGGTGAATCTACCAGGGGCTTAAAGCCCCGTACAATATAGGTCTTAGGATCACTGGGACACTCAGACCCCTCCACCATAAGGTGGCACTCCAGGGAGTATTTCATGATATATTTATATGTTCAAGTTTGTCACCTTTAACCCAACATAGTGCGTACCTCTTTTCATCTAGGAGGGTAGACATCTGTCAAATTTTGAATCATCAGAGACAGCAGATCGTGTTGAGTTCGGAAATCAGATGGCCTGTCTCTAACGTTACACTCAGTTTAGGCATCATGCATAGTAGGATATCCGATATTTACAAGGTTTGTGTAATTTTAAGATGGTTAACACTATGGGCTTTTCTAAAAGAAAGTTTACAATATAATATTAAAGGCTATAGGTAGGTCTAGTTTTAGTTTAGACTATATGCACTGGTATACTGTGGAGATATTACATGTTGTCAAATGGGTAATTTGGCCTTAATTGGGCTGCTCTTAAAGCCTTTCTTCCCGTGTTTTTTTATCCTCAAGGAAGCTGAGGTTTGGCTGAAGAAATATATGAGGAATGTCCATTACCAATGGCTTATGGAAGTCTTTTAAATGCCAATAAAGTTCAAGTCCACTGTAATCTAGGAAGGCAGCCTGCCAAAGATATGATGAGGTCACTTTAAACAGCCACTAGGGAAGTTTGGCTCTTTGTAAGAACAGACCTAGCTTTGAGCAAATAAAAGCCAATGTCACTACTTTTTCACTAAGCAAAAGGTTAACAATTTTTTTTTAAATGAAATGTGCAGTTGCTCATATGTGCTGCAGTGAGACAGAGTCATTTTCATTGCTTGTCAATGTTTGTTAACAGCAGATCTAGCAGTAGGGACAGTGTGAGGATCCTTCAGTTACCAAAAAAAGTGATCACATTAGTTTCTTTGTTTCTGTCTCGCTCTTTTATCTGTCTGTGGTTTTCCGGCCTCTCCCCCCTTACTTTCTGCAGCAGTGTAATGTTCTGCTCTCAACCCTCCTCTGCCTCCTGCGTCACTTCCCCTCCTGAGCGACAGTCATGTAAACACAAGCACACTCCTGCTCACTGACCTGCTCTGATATATAAGCTCAAACACACATACACCAAGTCACACGCGAGCTACTAATTATGATCAGATAAACCTAGTTGAAATATACACAGCTGGGTGTCTGAGCTCCATACACATTCTGACATATTTGAGGACAAAAATAAATGCACCATAAATGCAGGCTAGGTTATCAACCATAGCTTGTTTTGAACATCAATACAAGGTTCAAGCTACTTTGTGGAGCTCTTTGCATTTACAGTGTTCCAAGTACCTCCATTAAGGGAGGAAATGACAGCTTAGAGTTGTTAAAGTTTTCTTTAAAGAACAATGCTGTTCTTTTACTTTCGTAATAAGGAAAGTTACATTTCTAGTAAAGGGTTATTGTCACATGTTTTTCCTTATTTATCATCCACGTGCCTGTAGACAGCAATTCCCATTTTCTGCTTTGTTTTTATTAGTTAGGGCACAGTTGTTGAGTTCACTGCCAAGCAATGGCATATAAGACTTACATGTAAATGTTGGTTTCTCTAAAAATGAAACGTATTCATCAGTGTAAATTCAGGAATAGCATTTACAACAAAGTTTCTATTGAAGCAAGAACCAGTTACAGCACGAAGTTCCAACATAGTGTTAACAGAACTTTGATATTGCCTCATGGTGCATTACAGTGTCTCCTTTTAGCTGTTTTGTGTTGTCTCTCCTGAACTGTCAGGCTCATACCACACATTTCACAATAAAAAATGCATTTATTAAACACATTGAGGAACAATAGTAAAATGAATTACCTTTTGCATCAAAAACACAACCCTCTGTCCTTGAAAGCAACTTTATAGTTTTGATTTTTCTTCTCAAGTGTGATCTTGCAAAGAGCATATGTTTATTTTCCAGAGACAGCACAAGTTATGAAACATTAGAAATTACGTTAAATGGCACTTTAAAAGAGTAATTTAAAGGAGCAACTTAGTTAAACTGGTGAAAGATTTCAAGGGCTGGAAAAGAGCAAAGCAATGAGCTTTGACATAAGGGATTTTTGCTGCCCTGATTCAAGCAAAGGGTTGATATTTGGTTATATGGTTATATTTTTTCCAACTAACACCCCATAGCATTTGTATATTCCAAAAAGTTGAGTTATTCACAATAGGCTCTTTCTGAAACATAAACTATGTTTTCTCACTAAGAACTGATCAGACCTTTACATTGTCATACTGATGAAGGATTGTATATGTTTTCAGCATTTGTTTGTAACAACGTGGCATAACAAAAATCACATTAGAGGTAAGCAATAATTCAGTCACGTTACAATGAGCAGATTATGGGATCAATAAAGTTGTGTTGTATTTAACTTTAATGTTACTTGAACATTTTGTTCATTTCAATAATTGATTTATTAACCCTTCTTTATTTTCTTTAACTATTTGTAGTAACATCTGAATTTCATATAAACGGATGCTTAATCCAGATGACCCAAGAACCATTTGCTTTGAAATAGTGTATTACCTCTGGCTTAATAGTTGAGAGTGCGTCCAAAATTGGAAAGTGTTTTAACTGTGTCACGTATACACACAAATGTGCCTGCCTTGTTATGAATCAGCAAAATGCTGGCTTGTGTGAAAGAGATGGACAGGGAGAGAGGGCAGGAGAGAGAAAGAGAGAGAGAGAGAGAGAGAGAGAGAGAGAGAGAGAGAGAGTGTGTGTGTGTGTGTCTGTGTGTCTGTGTGTGTGTGTTTAAACGACAAGTAGAAAGAGAGAATGAGTGTACGTATGCTTTTGCGCAAGGGCTCTGGCCGCAGGCAGGTGATTTTCTAGTAACAGGTAAGTATTTAAATACTAAGACACGGACGGTACTTCAGAGGTTTTTCAAGCCCCTTGCAGGAATATTGAGTGCAGAAATGAAACGAACAAGGCTGCCTTTTAAAATGTTTAAAATCTCGTTGATTATCTTTACAGCTGGATAACAGCCACTATCAGTGTCTATATGGTTTCATAGTTTGTCCAAAGGCAATTCTTCACGGAATAACGCAACTTAAAGAACTAAACATTTTTAGAAAAAATACCATAATATTAAAATTGTATCATAGAGATAAAAACTAAAAGAGACAGGGCTATGGGATAAGTCAACGTGGTTGATAATGATGTCTTACTGTGAATATGCACCACTATCAAACAACTTGTCATCACGACGCAGCGCATCAGATTAGGTTAACAGGGGCGGGATGTTTCCTATCCAAAACGCAGTCAGTGAGCTTCACAGTCCAGCCCTTATTCCCAGTTGTTTACTTCAACTTCAATTTCTATGTGCGCAACACCACCTGGAATGCGGACACGGGCAACCACGAAGAGAACACACACGGTCATGATCCGGAATCTCCCACCACAGTCTCACTGCGATTTCTCCCAATAAGCACTTTCCCAGAAACTAAAAGATGTGAGTCCGCACTTGAAGACAGCAGACTGCTACGCAACACAAGCGCTCGAACGCACCTGCGGCAGCAACACAACCGATTCACATCAGCCGAGCAATGAGAAATAACTTCACTCACGCTGAAAGGTGCTCCTCCTCTGCCAATGGGGTAAATATGCACTCTAATATGCAATATATCACTCCTTTTTTAAAAACTGCGCGTCATAGCTGGCAGGTGCAACTGAGATCACAGATGTCCCGTCCGATGAAGCGAAATGAGTCTGGCTCGGCCCACCCCGGTCAGGATCGGCCGAGCTCGGCCCTACTGACTCTCTACCCGAACGGCATGAGGACAGCGTACATTTCTTCTTCTTGTACATCTGCTAAAACCTCTCTGTGCCGTGGCTCCGCGTTCCTGCCTTTTCATTATATCATGTCCATGTGACAGGCTAAGGCCTCAGTCAATGGGAACTTAAAGGGACCTCCCATGTGATGGCGCTTCGTGCGCGCTCATGGCAGGCGGCGCGCCTCCCGGAAAAAAATAAGATGCTGCGGTCATTGTAAAAAGTACAACAGTAGGTCAAAATTCACCTTAATTTCTTTACCCAAGTTTTTACCGTAATGATGAATATGGGGAATATACTGGAAACCACACCTATTCCGGTAATGATGATGTAAAAGTTTTACAGTTTGGGTCTGTGATTACATGCTGAAGATGACTCCAACTGGTTGGATGCCACGTGAAAATAGTTAAAACTAGCGAGGATAAACAGTGATTGTAGAATGTGATTGTGGTTAAGAAGATGATATATTAATATCATGAGGGCCATGATGTGGATGATATTAATAATTATGCAAATAGGTTGGTAATTTCGGTCTGTCTTTCTTTTGTGTCTGTTTATTTCTGTTTCTTTCTTTCGGTGAGGTCATCCTGTTAGTGACATCACCTTATAATGACTAACACTGACGGGAAAAGATCTCATATAAGGAATAGATTAAAAAACTCATTTTAAATGCCCACTACATCTTAAAGAATCATTGTTTTATTTGTTGTTACAGAAGCAGAAACACTTAACTGTATTAGCTTCATACTGAACATATATCAGTCATGTTAAGTTGTTTGATCCTATTGCCCATTGCCAATTTTCTTAAGATATGTATCAGATATGTATCACTCAGAGAACAACAACATCATTGTTGGTGTTACGTTGTGTGCATAGCACATTGTTGATCCTCATTTCTCTTAACCATATCAAAACCTTTTAATGAGAGAGTGAAAGACTGCTCTAAAGAGAATTACTTTCCTGACTATGGAGACTTTTTATAACAGACACTTGAAAACAGACACATTGAAAAGTATGCTCACATTTAAATAATATCTTGCCCCAATTTCCAATGTTATATAATAATTAAACAATTCTCACTCGTGTGCCTGCGTATTTGCATCAAAGTGGAACTGACTTTTTCTCTTCAATTTGCAGTAAATAGAAGCAAGGTACTGCCAAGTGCTGGACGTGCACTTAAAGGAAATGCAATTATCATTCACGTCACATCATCAGTACAAGTAGAGGTTCACTTGCAGACCATTTATCAAAAACTGACATTACGCCTTGATCTAAAACTGACATTACACCTAAGATTTCATGTCAATTTGCCTCTGAAATAAATTATTCACGTCTGTCTCCTTCACTGCTTTAAAGTTACCTCTACAGAAGTATTGAATAGAAGTATTTAATAATTACACCTTACAGGAGCATGTAAATAAAATCAGAGCTTTATCTTTTTTAGTCCTCTATAATCTTGAATATGATGCCATCATTTTTGCTTTCAAGTGCCAACAGATATGGACTTTGAACTTTTATTTATTTAACTTATACATACCTATCCACCGCTCAAAGTGTTTTTACACTAAAAGGTACATTAATCTATTGACGCACACATTCATACAGTACTTCTACATTATTGGCTGCTGTGCTTACACACACATAATGAGTGCACTGACTTGCTAAAAGATACTAGAAGAGTGTGGAGTGGTCTGGAGAAGCCAGGAATCAAACCATCTAATCCATCCATAGGTAGATGACTGCTCTTCCTGCTGAGCTACAGCTATGCAAACATGGCAAGTATCTAAGGCCAAGCATATACTTGCCTTTTGATCACAAAGTCCTCTGCTGAGGACTTTGCTATTAATTGTTCACATATTTGTCTATTTACTACACACGTTTACAAAGGATTCCACAAAGATCCACAAAAGACCACTCGGACTGGAAATAGTGATACCAATCAATTGGTACCTGAACTATTTTGACTTTCGTATCCCAGTCTAATTATGAGGCTATATAGTAAAGATGCGAGCAATTTTGGACTTGCTCTACAAGTATGTCTTAAGAACTTTCTGCCATTTTTAGTGTTGCCAACCATGTAATCTCACATTGAGTCAAATTTAGCTCAATGCTGCCCCACCAGTTACTTACATATTGGCAACTTCTGAGCACAAACGATACTTTCTAGACCACGTGTGCAAATCACAGTTAACGAAACTAGAGACATGATACAGTTATAAACATGCCGATCAATAATTGAGTATCACAATTCAGAACGCACTATCAAAATGCACTTCACTTTTTCACATAACATACATTTATACGATAGAAAAATGACAAGTAACTTTACACCAAATAAATAAAGTTTATATAAATGCGTATTAATGCAAGGCATGATCTTGCCAATGTTTCCTGTCCTTTGGCATCAATGTCATGACTAATAATATTTGGTGTTAGGAGCAAACACTAATGATACACAAGCATCAAAAGATGGTAATGCAATCTTCACCATTTGTTTTTGAGACTAAGATGCGGTGTATGAGACTGTGGGTGTTTGGGGTGTGCTCTTTCATTTTGGTCGGTGTGGTTTTGAAGGAGCTGGCTGCAAACCTGAGACCCATCATCGTCTGGAGCAGTATTTAGAGACTCACCTCCTGTGTATTCGCTGCCAGATGATCACCACTTTATTGGTACATTTGCCAGTATGCTCTTGAGAATAATGTTAGATGACTTTGAGATTTTCTTTGGCTACCTCACCTGTGCTCTTTATCCCCAGGACCCAGCTCCAGCCCTACCTTCCAGCAACCCAGCCTCACCTTCAACTCCCTTCATCTACAGCTGCAATCCCCTTGGGAACCTGCCTGCCTCAACTACCTGTCCATGCATCTAGAGACGCTACCTCACCCTTTCACCTCAGTCTCAAATAAACTGTCTTTTTCACCTTCCCCAATGTTTGGTATCTAAATTGTTGGCCCAGGTCCTTCGGAACACATAACATAATATTTTTATTATGAAAAGTAAAAGGCTTTTGTCTGAAATTTTGAAATGTAAAATTCCCTGTTTTCTACTGTCAGTCCTGTTACAATGTTATATTCTGTTGTTAAGTCTGATTTTCATGGCTCCTGAATACCTGCTGAAGCTAATATGATATGTTGGGACTTGGAGCAGCCAGCATTCATTCTTGAGAGGCTGTAGATTGTCATGTTTTCTTTAACTTCGAAAAGTATGGGTGCATAAGGGTTGCTTGGAAATTGGAATTGATTCTTAACATGAAGCTAAATTATAAGATTTATTGTTTGTCTTGGATTTCAGCATCAATGAGAGGCTTAGTGAGGCTTAGTATTTGTGATGAAAACGACGTTGATATAAAGTAACCCACATGTGTGACTGTTTGTTGAAGAAAAAGTCCAGACATACATAATTTTAGAGGAAGTATATTAAATTTCTCAAAGATTTCCAACAAGACAACCACTAAAAGGCACCAGACACCTATGAAAAGACTAAACTGACAATTTATTATAGTAACAAAGTTAATCTAAATACTCATAAAGATACATACTCTATGTGACAACAAAGAAAAGTGAAAAAAAGCAAAAAGCATTGTAAATAGACATAGAGTCAAACCTGTTAGATGTAAAATTGACCTGATTTTAACTATAATTTATACTCAATTAATCTGGTTAATTAACCTTAATAACCTTTATTGCAAGATGACACTCTTCAAAAAGGAGAACCACCTGGTGGAAGTGATGAGGACTATTGTAGATCAAAATCTGTTTTTTTAAATCTTTTTTTTCAAAGTGAAATTTAGCATAACTGATTAAAAATTTAACATCATAGTCTAGAGATATTTACAATATATGTCTGCACTTTATCATAGTAAAAGACATGCAAATAATTTTGTCTAATGTTATCTTGAATTAGTGAAGAAGTCAAGTGACTCAAATGCTGTAGAATCTACAGCATTTATGTCACTAAAGTATAAGATGAATTTAGGCAGCTGTTCTGCTCAACATAGAATAAAACATTTCTTTTGTAAAGAGGAAAATTATATATTTTAAAAGCAATGTAGGCTCACAAAGAATCTGTTACTCAAGTCAATACAAAAAAACTCTCTATAAAGCAGGGAGGGTTTTTAATGCCCACCACCATGAGACTGTACAACAGAGGATGAGCAGAGATAATAGTGGCAGTGAATGCCATATTAGAAATTGCCCATCAATGGTGTAGAGCTATGCAAGTGCCTCAGGCAGCAGAAATCATGGCAAGATGAGCCTTACAAGGCATATTGCCTTGACAGATTGACAAGGTGGCTGATGCTGAGAAATGATTTCTGTTGTGAGGAAATACTAGTCTGACAGTGTGGAGAAACTAATCCTGGCAGGGCAAGAAATGGTGATAAGCAATAGAGGCCACCCCAGGTACAGAATGTGCAAAGAAGCCCCTTAGACAATGTATCCAGGCAAGATGCAGGCAGGTATGTCCTACCTACATAAGAGTTGTCTTTAAAAAAACTAAGGTGTTGTGTTAAACCTTAACTCGTAGCCCCCCGGAGGAGACCCCAGCTTAATAGGACTAATGCTCACATGTGGGATGATAAAAATAAACACTCTTAAATTAGTCCACCTTCAATAGCAATATGTCATAATCGAGAGTAATTAATTTAATCTTCACTTGAAGTGAATACCAAGTTTCTCAGAAGAATCTGAGAATGCAGTGATTATTGGAATCCATCAACTCATATTTAACTGTAAACCTTGGATGCAATTTTACATAACCATTAGCACTTGTCTGTAGATATTGGTTTGTTTGCAAGTTCCCAAAAATTCAAATGAGCAGTTATGCATTTGAGAAGCATATTGCTAATGTGAGTCTTTGTAGTATGAGCTATTTTCTTTCACAAAAATGATTTTTTAAAAACCCAACCATTGTAGAGGAAAAATTCCAATGATTGTAGATATGCTATGACTTGATATGACACATGTTCCCTTGAAGTGCTTTCTATTCACTCTCCACAGGACATCTTATTCTGAAGGAAGATTAGGCCTTACTGTCTAGATTCTGGGGCCAATAAATAGCTTTGCTAATTTATGTACAGGCAGAACAGTGTGTATGTCGTGTGATTCACATGCAGTCATGCTGGTTAGCTCACTTCATAAAATTTGATTTTTCTTTTTTAACACATTTCTATTCCTTACTACCTCAGACTAGAATGGACATGGGTTGGATTGTTTTTAAATCAGATGCTAACTTAACATGTTATTTTGCAGTTTGGCCAATGACTTAGATCTACAGTTGTGGTCAAAAGTGTACATACACTTGTAAAAAATCATA
>JABUIW010044429.1:416552-457757 GCA_013363375.1 Menidia beryllina | reverse complement strand
ATTATGATTTTTTACAAGTGTATGTACACTTTTGACCACAACTGTAATTGTAGGAGAATTTGAGTCACTAATATGCATATTGATAATCTTTTTTTAAAACAGGACTATTACAAATATCATATCTCATATACATTAAAGACATGGTCATTCTGATTTACAATCCTGAGAATTGTGCTCAAAAAAGAGATTCTACACAACTGTAAAATCTAACATATTATCAACTAATGTGATTTCATAAAAAGAAGGGGGCGTTTTCTCCTGAGATTCTGCCTTAAGAGGTCTTGTGTACTGATTGGTCAAATTTATATTTAGAGTTGTTGTCTACATTAATAAATTAATTGACAGCTATTTAAGTTTTAATGAAGCAATTGTTAATTACAGCAAAACAGTATTAAATCAAGGAAAATTACAGACTGAAAAAGGTCTCAACTCATTTAACATGTATACTATAAGCGGTCAGTTCAAATGTGTATGACTGGAGGTAGAGAAACAGTTCCAAAAATAGATTAATAACACATGAATCAGTGGGAATTGATACATTTAGTCCTAAATTCTGGAAATTTTGGTTACAGCTGAAAATAATATCTCAATGGACTCAGCCACTTTTTTTTCCACCAAAACCTAAAGATTTAATATGCTGTCTGATCGTTTATGTATTCCGCGTCTTTATTTGTCAAGTATGTGATAAAATTAGCTCTGGCTGTTTATAGCAGTGAATAATCTAGGTTTTTAACTTTATGATCCTGTTAACCCCAGCATTACAGACTTAATCGAAACAGGTGTAATGTGTCTTTAAGTGTGCTCCCTGATCACTCCCTGCTAGTAGTTCGCTACCTGTTATTTTCTGCAACAAGATGGCTGCCGTTCCTGAGAGCAGAGTCCTCACTTTCAGCGTTTTTAAGTGGAGCTCCTACTCCTCTACATATTTGCCTGAGTAAGTACTGCGCACAATAGCTGTACCGACCCGTGCACTCGCTTCAGCATTTACAGGTAGCCTTTTGTCACCTTGGTGCACCAGTAAGTCTTCCAGACGGCCCGAGTGGCCTAGCACATCAGACCCGGCTAATGCTAGCTTTTTCAGTGTCAATAGGGATATTTGGTTCTATCACCTGAACATGCTCCCCATATTAAAAACTTTGTTGTAGTAGCGTGTCAGATATCAAATATCTGATGACACATTATTTACGTGTGTTTGCAAATCTAGTATTTTATTTGCATGGTATTTTTCTTTAGGTGAGACACACTCAATAGTATGGATGGGTGCTATGTCGGAACGCAAACAAAGCATAAGAAAACATGTATACGTCAAAAAGGCCAATATTTAAATGAATATAAACACGTTCGTCGTGCTATTCGCAAAAGCCTTTTGAGATGTTAACTGTGATACCGTCTTTAGTAACTATTGAGATATGTATACCGGTATGTGAAAAATCATCATCAACGCTTATGTAGGTAACCGCAGTTATCTAACCAAATAATTGCTATAGCATTTATGCTAACCATCTTGTTACCGGCTACTTGAAAGTGATGTTCTAAAAAAAAGCGTCAGAATTTGAGTTTAGATATTTTAACCAGACTTTTTAAGCCTTGTATTGTGAAGTCACAAATGGTGAAAGGTTTCGCCTGTTGCAATTTCAGCACAGAAAGCTGTAGCTCGTGAATAACAACATCGACATGCTAGCAGCTAGAAATATGTCGCAATATTTGAAGTGGACGTAATAGTTTAAGTCTAAGACATCTGTCTATTTGACTGTTATATCCCTCTTGCTTAAGTGATGACTCCAGTCACAACCTGTTTAAACTTTGCTTTATATTTTCAGGAATATCTTGGTGGATAAGCCTAATGATCAGTCTTCGAGGTGGTCTTCTGAGAGCAACTACCCTCCACAGGTATACAGTAGTAACTTTTGTCAAAATAAGCTGGTATTTGAGAAAGCAGCTGATGCTCTTTTCAGACCAGGCAAGTGTATTGTTTAAGGCAGGAATTTTTTAAGATAGTGCCAGATTTGTTTTCAGTAGGGGAAACTGAATCTTCACTAATAATCGTTATCACTGCAAGACCCCCCTGCCCTTTTCAAGTTTGTGTATTCACTCTACCTTGCTAACTGTCTGTATTGTAATGCAATTAACCTGTGATATTACCAGCCCCTGTACATAAAATTGTATAAAGGCTGAAACAATTAGTATTTAGTCTTGTCTCACGTTTTCATGTCATTCAACATTTCAGCTTAGAAAATGACAGAGAGTATGACTTCAGTATTGGAGTAACATTTATTTCGAACAAGGAAAAGCATTAGTCTTTTCATCTCATGATGCTGTCTCAAGTTTTCTTCCTATATTGCCTTTTCTTGCATAAAACTGTTACGAAGTTCATTTGCAAGTCGCAGAATGAACTTTCGTCGGCTCTTTGGACCCTGTGCATGCCTTGTACAAAACATGCGTGTTTGTTGCAGCCATGTCAAGCAAAAGTGCTCAGTCTTCTTTTAGCGCTAAAGGTCCCAGAGAATTTCAGTTTTCCTGCAAGCCCCCCTCCCCTCTTCAAGTTTGTATATTTACTCTACCTTGCCAACTGTCCCTTTTGTAATGCAAATAACCTGTGATATGAGCAGCCCCTGCTCATATCACAGGTAACATCATATCACTTCGTAACATCATAAGCATCTTATGATGCTTATGATGTTACGAAGTTCATTTGCAAGTTCCAGAATGAACTGGTGGGGGGGCGGGGGGACTGGAGGCTGACGGAAATTCACGTATCTTTGGCCTTTCTAGTGTTAAGCGTTAGTTCTTCACACTTTCTTGTCCAGCTATTTTTTTTTTTAAGGCGATTCATACTTGTGCTTCAACATCACATAACATCATAACTCAGAAACAATTAAATTAAAAGTTAGTGAATTATATCTGAGGTCCCATTGGTAAGACCAATCAACAGTGGTCAAATATAGACTTCTTTGCCATTATTATGAGTATTTATTTACTTTGTTTGACACTGAGTCAACAATGTTAAAACGGGTAGTTCCAGAATGGTGATCAGTAATCACGAGTGCAGTTTTTTAAAAACACCACAGTGGGATGGTATCGAGGGGTATTCATCTTCTGATTCCATAAATGCTAACGCACAGGATACAAGGAATTTTCACCAAACTGAAGACTTTGTGTAGGTCCTCCTCACTGTGCCCTTAGAGATCTGAGCAGGATTGCCAAGAGTCTGCAAGAATTTGCTGGTCAATGGAATGTTAGCAAAAGACTCTTTTACTCATTGTGAGTTGGGGACTTTCTGGATTAGTTTGTTTTCCTAAAATGCCATCAAAGTGATACCTTGGGTTTGGAAACTGGAAGAATTCCTCAGATATCTAACCTACTGTTATGTACTTGCATATAAGTGTACAGTTACTCTTTTATTTTATTGTACAGTGGAGACCTGCAGGTAATTTAAGGTACAAAAAAAAATTGATTGAGCCAATAATGCAGTCCTTTACACACAGTTAATTAACCCTGTTGTTTTAAAGCCTGCTTGATGTGTTTATCCCCCATTTTTCTCTTTCCCCAGTTTTTAATCTTGAAATTGGAAAGACCGGCAATTGTCCAGAGCATAACATTTGGAAAGTATGAGAAGACTCATGTCTGCAACCTTAAGAAGTTCAAAGTGTTTGGTGGGATGAGCGAAGATAACATGACAGAGCTCTTGTCCAGGTGAGATTTTTAACTTGTTTTTAAAATATATTTCTGTGAGGAAGACTATGTGCTTATGTGGAATTCTGATGCATAGCATTACATTACAGGCTTGATAGAAGAGAGTGAAGCAATTTTATGAAAACTGGATTTTCAACATTTGTCACTGACTTTTCTTACACTCTTATCTCATAAATTTGTTTTTGAATCAAAACAGTTTTTTATGATCTCAGGATAATTATTGGTCGCATTTATCTTCATAAAGTTCTACTTACTTTATGAATCTTGATAATGTAAACAAATTCCAGCTTTCGCCTTGTGTTTTAAGTATGTATCATACATCAAAACATGGCAGACCGGTTGGATTAAATGAACCAACTATAGATGTGGATAATGCAATTGCACAAGCCCAGTATGAGGTTGATGGAATTTTGTGCTGCTCTCCTTTTTTTTATTATTGGCAAAAGTAGCCCTTCACTATGAAATTTTTTTTAAAATTTAATTTATATTTTCTATATATAAAAATACATATAATATCAGAACCATATTAAAATAAATATACACACTGCATTTTTATACTGAGATGCATATAACTTATATTACTTATGACATTCTTCTGTAGAGTTTATCTCTTTACCTACCTTCCCCTCTTCCCTCACTGTAATATTTATCCCACATATACCAATATGTGCTAGAGAAAGCACATATTCTCAGCCCACTGTTAGTGTAGAATTTTTAAGATTGACCAAACTTTGACGGAGTTACGATGGTATTAATGCAGTAATGCTTTGGACATGTAAAATAAGGGGCCCTAGGTAAGCGGTTTATCCTAGTTAATAACATATATTGGTTCTGAAAGTTTAATGGGTTTAATGTGTTCCTTTCAGCATATTACCCAGCCATTATTGGGTTGGTTGTTGATAACATGATGTAAAAAAATCAAGCTGAAAGGTGTACATTTCTAATAATGCTTTTTTGTGTATATCTGTTTGAATTTACAGTGGGAAAATGCCAGAAATGAGTGGCTTACACCATCAATTTAATTATCTGTTCTTTCACACATCTTGTTTGTAAGATGTAAAAGCTATACCGCTCCTATATCTAAATCAACAAATAGATTTTTTTTAAGTTGGTTAAATGTACTAGTGTGTCATTTAGTTTTTGTCATTTTTAAAACGGTTTATCTTGATTTTCTTACTGTTCAACTTTGTAGTGGCCTTAAGAATGACTACAACAAAGAGACGTTCACGTTAAAGCACAAGATTGATGAGCAAATGTTTCCCTGCAGATTTGTCAAAATAGGTAACGCCTGATAAATTTTCTCAAGCATCTATGATTAGTTTGCAGTGCTCATGCATTTTTCAGTTATCTATCTTCACCTTTCCTAAAATTTGTATTTGTTTATTTTTCTTTACTTCAGTGCCTCTGATGTCTTGGGGTCCGAGTTTTAACTTCAGTATTTGGTACGTTGAGCTGCACGGTATTGAAGACCCTGATGTGGTTCAACCCTGCCTTAACTGGTACAGTAAGGTAAAAACTGGAGATTGAATTGCTGAATTTATGCCAGGATATATTCTTCAATAGTTTATCCATCAACCAGACATCTTCATATCCTTTTGAGATGTGCTCCAAAAATTGTTTTTTGCTTCCAAAATTAGATAACTTCTTCCATAACAGAAGCTTTAAGCCTCATGATTTTAATTAATTCACTTTAGTTAGTGGTTGCTACTTTAATTTGATACATTCAAGATTATTATTTCTCTTCATCCCTAACATACAGGCCAGGGTAAAACCGTATTATAAACAAGAACAGTAAAATGTATATCCAAAACCAGCGATACACTTTGATTTCAATCATTCAACCAAGTTCATTTCAAGAGATACTATATATATGGCATTTACCACATTTACCCCAACACTTAATTGCATTTGCATCTGCATTGTAAACGTCTGCTAGATACATTTAAGGATTTATAAAAGCTGGGAGATTTTAAATTCAGTCCTATTATTGATGTTTAATGTCACACTTCACATATTTTGACTTTCAAAACAAGATTTTGTGGACTTCATGTATAAATTGCCACTCCGTTGTCTCATTTCAGTACAGAGAACAGGAAGCTATTCGCCTTTGCCTAAAGCACTTCAGGCAGCATAACTACACAGAGGCCTTTGAGTCACTGCAGAAGAAGACTCGGATAGCATTGGAACACCCAATGCTCACCCACCTCCATGACCGACTGGTGCTGCAGGGTGACTTCGATGCCTGCGAGGAGCTCATAGACAAAGCTGTGAGAGGTATCACATTCTGCATGAGAGTTTTGTCAAACATGTTGGGTTAAACATATATTCTCTTTTAACATAAAATTTGTCTGTGCTTGTTTGTTTTCACCATTTCCAATATTTTATATTTTTCTTTCTTTTGGTAGATGGTTTGTTTAACCAGTATATCAGCCAGCAGGAGTACAAGCCCAGGTGGAGTCAAATAATTCCAAAATGCAACAAAAGTACAAGCAACCAAGAAATCAGCCGAGACGACGCCAACAGTGAGATAATCTATTAAAGCGGGATATTTTTCATGTCTGCCAATAAAATATTTTAGTATGCCTTGAAAACTTTTGGGACTTCACACAAGTATCATCTTTCCCTTTTTTGTTTGCTGCCTCCGTCCCATCCCCCTTTTCCCATTGTCCTTTTGCCCATTCCTCTCCCATGTACCATTCTTTTATCCTCCCTACTCTCCCATTTCCAGGTGATGGAGACGACAACAGGCCTGGGATGAGGGGGGGACATCAAATGGTCATTGATGTCCAAACTGGTGAGACCTACGCAGCTAGTGTTATGACTTTACTATGACTATTCTCACATTTTAAATTAACCCTCCCATCCCATGCACTCCTATCTCCAGAACTTCTCCTTCAAAAACAATTTTGAGAACATTTTAGTTGCACACACACACACACACACACACACACACACACACACACACACATATATATATATATATATATATATATATATATATATATATATATTGGCAAGGCGAAAGCATTGCATGTCTTTAGTCTGTGGTGTAGTCTGTAGAAGAAGGTATGGTAAAGTTTGTTTTTGTAGAAGCCTGCTTGGCTCTAAATTTCCTCACCCTTGATTTTCACAAATATTCTTCTTTGTAATCTAGAAAGAATACAGTTTTTGTTGTTTCTGGTTAAATAGCTTTTCGTTTTTTGAGAAACAGTTTGCAGTTTTTCTGATTTAGCAAAGCTAAATGGAGAGACTGCACTAAATGGAAGCTAAATGTATTTTTTCAAAATGATAGTGTTGGATCTATTTGTCAGTTTTAATTTTTTTATTTATCCATTTTTATTTACAGCAAATATCTAATTCCAGGATATCCACAAACAACTGTAAAACAGATTTTACAGTTTAGATAGGAGGAGAGCGATCTAAAGGATCCTTCTGTAGTTTGATTACTTGCTGACTCATAAATTTGCTTCCAGAAACCGTATACCTGTTTGGGGGCTGGGATGGTACACAGGATCTAGCAGACTTTTGGGCTTACAGTGTTCAAGAGAACCAGTGGGCCTGTATCTCAAGAGACACTGAGAAAGAGGTGAGGAGTCACAAAACCAATAGGAAAATAAATGTTAAAAAGACTTTATCCCAAAGGGAATTATTATGTTGCCATGTTTATTATTCACATGACAGTGTAAACTATATAACTGGTTAGTATTGAAACTTTTAATGTGTACAGTAAAATCTGAAGACATACATTTTTAACCATAAATTTCATTTTTTCTTTTCTTTCTCTAATATGGATGTTTTATCAACTGCTGCTATTTATTGGACTGCAAAAATGTGTTTGCTAATAAGCCTTTTGATGTTCTTTTAGTATCAACCTAACCATCCAATAGCAAAATTTAACTAGTCAAATCTAAGTTTTCTAATCATGCATTAAGCAGCAATGTAAATTCTTGTCTACCATTCAGAATGGTCCGAGTGCTCGATCATGCCATAAGATGTGCATAGACTCTCAGCGACGTCAGATTTACACGCTGGGCCGTTATCTAGACTCCAGCGTCAGGAATAGCAAGTCCCTGAAGAGTGACTTCTACCGTTATGACATAGACGCAAACACCTGGACATTACTAAGTGAGGATACCTCAGCAGACGGAGGACCAAAGTTGGTATTTGACCACCAGGTAATTGCAGTACTTGCTCTCTAACACATAAAACAAAAAAACCTTGGGTAGTGATTTCAGAATGGCCATAACTTAAATGACAATACAGAAGCTAATTTAAATGTAAATCTCCACCAATCTAACACATCTTTTTGGAAAATCATTGTCGAAAGTGAGGCAGAGATAAAAACTGAAGACACTCGACACAAAAAAGAAAAATGTATATGGTCATATTTGGACATTGGAAATGCAAACCTATTCTGTCCTTTACTCTCTTTTAAACCTTCTTTATATCCTTTGTTTTCCGTTCTGTTTCTGGTTCTGTATACCTTCTCCTGCCTTTCCTGGTCTTCCAATTGCTTTTTTAGATGTGCATGGACTCAGAAAAGCATATGATTTACACATTTGGCGGACGCATCCTGACATGTAATGGTAGCATAGAGGATAGCAGGACGTCAGAGCCACAGTTCAGTGGCCTATATGCTTACCACTGCCAAGCAGGGACATGGAGTCTTCTACGAGAGGACTCCTGTAATGCTGGGCCAGAGGATGTCCAGTCTCGCATTGGACATTGTATGCTCTTTCACACGGTGAGACTGGACATAGTTACTCAAATTAATATGTTCTTATTTGTACTAATTTGTTGCAAAAGTGTAATGTTCTCAGGTCTTGTTTTCACCATCAGAGAAATCGCTGCCTGTACGTGTTTGGAGGTCAGCGTTCGAAGACATACCTCAATGATTTCTTTAGCTATGATGTAGATGGAGACCATGTAGAGATTATATCTGATGGCACCAAGAAGGATTCGGGGATGGGTAAGAACTGTTTTTGTAACATGTTTTTAGTATTTCATAACTTATACCTCATTTTACCCATTGTGATAAATTATTTTACATCTGCATGATCATTATAATGGTCATCATTATTTTCTAATAAACCATTATAAAGAGGTGGCTGTCAGATTATGTATTTTAATAATGTGAAAGGCTATAACTAATTTCTATTTTTGTCTTGATTCCCAAAATGTTTTTTTAAAATTAATATTCATTTTACAAACTAACAATGAGTTTTAAAAGGATTTTTTTTTTTTGTTTTTAAGTTTGCTATTTTTTATATCTTTAACAAAAGGGTACTAACAATTTGATGATGGAGAGTAAAGAATTGCAAAACACACTCAAAGTATAGACGAATAGGTCCTGTATGAATATGGAAGTGAATGGATTAATGTAGCATAATGGTGTTTGTAAATTAGTCCAGAAAAGAGCTTAATACATACTGTCTACCATTAATTGAATTCAGTACAAAGGACTCCTGGCTGTTGCTAGAACATCATAAACGTTTTTTAAATAGTTATTTTCTTTTTTACCTATCTCTTTTTCATTACACTAAGTGGAGTTTCTATGCTGTTTATCCACTTTTTATTTGTCAGATCTTGTTACTATGGAAGTGTGTTTTTATTTTAATGAGAAGATTCCTTTCGTAACCTCTAGCACAGATGCTTACGGTGTTAGATAAGGTTTCATTAATGGTAGTGGTCATATTCATGCCTGCTTCATATTTGTTTATTTTATATTGGATTTATTTGATGTTTTTTTCTTTTATTGATGATCAGAACTTGTGACTGGAATGGTTTAAACAAATAATTTAAGTAAGACACGCTGTAAATGTCTGTATTTTTATTGGGGATCTGATTTTTCTTTATATGTTATGACTTTTGTGGTTGCAGTTCCCATGACAGGCTTTACCCAAAGAGCCACCATTGACCCTGAGCTCAACGAGATCCACGTCCTCTCAGGCCTCAGCAAAGACAAGGACAAACGTGAGGAGAACGTGCGAAACTCCTTTTGGATCTACGACATCACCCGCAATAACTGGTGAGACTCAAAAGTAAACATGCTTAGTCCTTTTTTGAGATTTTTGTGTGATCTTAAATAAAACAACACTCATGGGAAGTTATTTAACACACAGCAGCTTTTTGTTGCACCAAATCTCACCACAATACATAATGGAGTGCGTGCTAGCAGAGCTCACACTCATTACACTGAAACTGTTTATACAAAAACCAGCACTGCAAAGAATCACCAGACAAAGCATTCTGTAAGCTCTCAATGCACTGCTGCTAATCCCCTAGCCCCACAGCAGGGAACTGCTTGTTCACAATTTGAGTTTGTAAGTCCTCACTGTTCCAGCGCATTGATTTCAGAAACTGTTTATCTACCATGTGTCCAGTGACACTGATTGCTGAGCGCATTTCCTTATTTGGACTTATACCTTGGTCAAAGAGTTAGGTTGGTCAATATCCTGTTTAAATTGAAGTACAAATCTGCATATCTGTGTTTGCACAACTACATTTGTTTTTCCTTGATTGCTTTGAGGACTAACGTTTATGTACTTCCTTTCCATCTGTTTCTTTTTCTGTTTGTGTGAATTGCCCAGGTCATGTGTATATAAGAATGATCAGGCTGTGAAAGAAAACCCAAGCAAGACTCTGCAGGAGGAGGAGCCGTGTCCACGCTTTGCACACCAGCTTGTCT
Organism: Menidia beryllina; assembly: GCA_013363375.1. Lineage (NCBI taxonomy): Eukaryota > Metazoa > Chordata > Actinopteri > Atheriniformes > Atherinopsidae > Menidia > Menidia beryllina. The sequence goes on along the minus strand of JABUIW010044429.1, from coordinate 447,376 downwards.
ATGATGAAATGCACAAAGTAAGACCTGTACTTTTAATATACTTCAATATGTTGTCACGCTTTTTTTTTATTTTTTTTATTCACAAACAGGCAACCAACATTACTTGAAATATTTTTGGGACAATGGCCACAATCCAGCTCTATTTGGTTTTTATTCATGTTAGAAAATCTCAACTTGTTAATTTATACACCAAACTCAGTCGGGTGGTCAACACAAAAATAGCTGTTAATCGGTTCAGTTTTTAATGTTAATTTATGCCTTAAATTTTTTTTTAGGTCCATTACCTGTTTGGTGGAAACCCTGGGAAGTCATGCTCACCTAAGATGCGCTTGGATGACTTCTGGTCCCTCAAACTGTGTCGCCCCTCTAAGGAGTACTTGCTCCGACACTGTAGATACCTCATTAGAAAATACAGGTCTGTGTCTTCTTTTTTTTTTCCATCCACTCCCCTCACTATGTCATACCAGTGGAAAATTTTGCTGTATCTAGCGCTTTGCAAGCATGAAACAGTACTACAGTCATGGCCAAAAGTATTGAGAATGACACAAATATTATATTTACACATGATCTGCTGCCCTCTGGTTTTCATGTGTGTATATCAGATGTTGTCATCACATACAGAAATACAATCAATGCGTGAATTTTGTCAGAATTCCTAGGTTTTTGTTTTTCCACCCGTCTCTTGATGATTGACCATTAGTTTTCAATGGGATTAAGATCAGGGGAGTTTCCAGCCCATGGACCAAAATCTCTAAGTTTTGTTCCCTAAACCAGTTAGATATCACCTTCGCTTTATGGCAAGGTGCTCTATCATGCTGGAAAAGGCATTGTTCACCACCAAACTGCTCTTGGACGGTTGGGAGAAGTTGCTGTCGGAGGACATTCTGGTACCATTCTTTATTCATGGCTGTGTTTTTAGGTAAGACTGTGAGAGAGCTGACTCCCTTGACTGAGAGGCAACCCCACACATGAATGGTTTCAGGATGCTTTACAGTTGGCATGAGACAAGACTGGTGGTAGCGCTCACATCGTCTTCTCCGAACAAGCCGTTTTCCAGATGTCCCAAACAACTGGAAAGGGGATTCATCAGAGAAAATGACTTTACCCCAGTCCTCAGCAGTCCGCCTCCTGTACCTTTTTCAGAATATCAGTCTGTCCCTGATGTTTTTCGTGGAGAGAAGTGGCTTCTTTGCTGCCCTCCTTGAGACCAGGCCTTGCTCCAGGAGTCTCCGCCTCACAGTGCGTGCAGATGCACTCACACCTGCCTACTGCCATTCCTGAGCTAGCTCTGCACTTCTGCTAGCCGATCCCGCAGATCAAACACTTTTAAGAGACGGTCCTGGCGCTTATAGGTCTTTCTTGGGCGCCCTGGAGCCATTTCGGCAACAATGATGTTGAAATGTGTTTTGGGGGATAAAGTTAATTTTCTAGGCAAATATTGACTTTGCAATTAATTGATGTTATGCTGAACACTCTTTTTAACATTCTGGAGTATATGCAAATTGCCGTTATAAAAACTGAAGCAGTAGACTTTGTAAATATTAACATTTGAATCATTCTCAAAACTTTTGGCCATGACTGTAGAAAATAAACTTTTTATGTGTTTTGCTGTTATTTGACAATCAGCTATTGGAGACACTTGGAGATAATATACACTCTACATGGTATTTTTAGTTATCTTATTACAATGATCTGATATATGTTTGTTTCTTGTTTTTTTTCATTTTATGTTATGGATATACACAGTGAGACTTGAAAGTGGGACTATTGTTGTGGTTAGCACAGTCACCACCCAGCAACTTGGATCCCAGTTTAATCCCTAAGGGGCCTTTCTGTGTCGAGTTTGCATTTTTATTGTCCATAAGAGTGTGTTGGTGTCTATTATTGTTCTTCTTTATTTTGAGTCCAGAAGTACTTAATCAGCCCACGTGACTAAATGCCTTGCCATGACTGGGTTTATGTGGTTTTCCATTACAAATGAGGTCCTAATAGAAAAACGGGCCAACCAGCCCACACCTTCATTTATATACATTTATATACAAGCATGAGACAACAATAAACGACATTGCATGAATGATATACAAAACCTAAGGTTTGACTGCAGTGTTTATTAATGTATTAGGCATTCACATCATTGATGATCTAAAAAATGATTAAATCAGATGTTGTTACTACATTTTTAAAAAAGGTGGGGTTCAATTGAGGAAGTTGCAAATGAATTTTTTTTACTTCCTGAACAATCAGTGTCAGGCAGTTTGCCGTCAGCCCAACCTTGATCAAACTACCTAGTGGGGCCAGCCCCTAGTTCTCGTCAGAGAGGTAACGTTCCTCGGCTGATGGCCAGCTCATTACACCTGACCTCTATGGCCCCTCCTGCAGATATTAGACTTTAGACTTGGCTTTATTCATCCCTTAGGATTACTCCTTCAGGAAATTGTTATTTCACAGCCCGTCCAAAATCATACAAAAACAGAGACATAGACATACAGGTCCGGGAAGACTGTGGGTCAGCCGTCTAGAAGCGGCCTCTTTTTCTTCTGAAAAAAGATAGATCGGGAAAGGGGTTGTGGGATGAGGGGAAAAAAGGCCCACTTTCACGCCCCCTACAAGGGACGTAACAATTACAAAAAAAGTCCATAGAGGTTTTCTGGACTGCTTTTTGCCTGGTCCTTCTCTTAGAGATCTTTTTGCCATGGGTAGCCCTACCAGGGGCATAAATCCCTCAACAACATAGCTCCTAGGTTCTTCAGGACACGCAAACATTAAGGTGGTGGCCCATGGAGGGATACATATTGCATAGTTTAAATATTGTCTAAACAACAACCATACACTTTCTGTATTTATTTACTATTGTCGAATCTTGGCTTTTGCAGATTTGAGGAGAAAGCCCAGTCGGAACCACTAAGTGCACTGAAATACCTGCAAAATGACCTGTCGCTTACTGTGGACCACACAGATCCTGATGAGACCAAAGAGGTACCAGAATTGTATTTATTGCCTCTTCAGAGATTATTTTCCATTTTGAAAAAGTTGTGGATTGTAAATAATATATAGGTGCCTTTACCTGAGGTCTAGAACCATTATTTTTATTCTTCACCTACCAGACAAATGTGCAATAAGGGCTGTATTCTGCACCGTTCTCTACTCAGATAAAAGCAGCAGCAGCTCTTTAGCTCTGTTGAATTTTAAAGTGATTCTCATGTTTGTGTTATATCTCAGTTCCAGCTCCTGCCTTCTGCACTCTTTAAGTCCAGCTCTGACTTCATCCCTCTGGGTAAGAATCTAATCACTGTTTATTTCAGTAAAATCCAGTCTGTCAATATGTTGGTCTAGTTTGTAATCTATTAAGCCTTTTTTAGATTGCATTTTACTCCCTTGGGGACATATTCAAACTAAACACACATTTCTTCACCAAATTATCTTGTACTGCCTGCTGGGTCCTGTTGTTGGAAGCCTCTGCTGTAAAAATTGGGAAAGTTTGAATCACTAAACTATCCTTGTAACTATCCCTTAATTTGGAAATGCACCCTTTTTTCTTCTTCTGTTGACAGAACATGGACAAGATGTCAGATTTATAGCAAACATTTGCACTTTATATAGCAAGTTTATATTTGGTGAAAGTCTACAATTAATAATTTGCTTTGCAATCAGGACAAACATGGGGACCTCTGTGCATTTCCACCCAAAGCATCTGGAACATAAATGATTGGGGCTTTTTTTCCAACAAGCTAAAAGATTATTTTAGTTTTTAGTATTTTTCATTGAGATCTACATACACCTGTCCTTCACACATAACAGGACTATCAGCTGCACACCAAACTCCACCATTACATATATCTGCTGGGGAAGGGGACAGGATCTCAACGGATTCTGAGTGAAAGACATGCACCTCAACCAAAGACATCTTTTGATATAACCATTAGATCGAGAGATCGTGCCACCTTTGCAGCTGAATTAGAGGTCACAAATCAAAAATCTCGAAGCACAGGCCAAGCAAGGCGGACTACAACTCCCGAACCAGACCGCAGACGCAGAGATCATGAGACTCAACATATGCTCAACTACTATAATGAAAGGGGGCAAATGATACATATCATAAAACTGTGCCAGAAGCACAGAGGCCCAAATTTGCCGCATTTGACGAAAATGAGGATTGGGATTTTTTTATTATTTTTTGTATGCGTTTTGAATGTATCACCAGAAAGTATGTGCTGAGTGCACTTGAGTAAGTTGACAGGTTGCATGAGTGTTTGTGGCGCTGCAGTGCAGTACATCTTCTTGCCACCAGAGTGCACGAGAGAAGATTATGTTCTCCTGCCAGAGCCTTCAAAGCTTCTGGAAAGAAGACGCACCCCCTAAACCAACCAACCACAAAAGGAGGAAGCTTTGAGAACTGTGACAAGTGGGCGAGGCCTCAGCCAAGTTTACAGCCTCAGAGATGAGATGTCTCATCACACTTGCTCCTCCAGGAGTAGTTCTTAGTCACAGGGTCCCAATAACCCAAAGCACATGAACTCCACCTTAAAGTATTGGATGATATCAAAGTATCCCTCTTTATCCTTCCTGGTCCTTTTTGGGCAGTGTGTTTTGGCCACAGTTTAGTGAAAATTACCCCTAAAATAGATTCTGTTCTACAATATATTGTTTGTATTTGTTTTGTGGAAATATGGCAGCTACTTAAACGGTGTGCGTGTTTGTGGGCCTTTTGTAAACCTAGGTGTTGCGAGATATCATTCTTTTCCATGATCCAAACTTGAATGGTTTTAATGGTCATGTCAAGCTTTTTTTTCAGCATCTTTCTTTAAAAACTGGTGACAATATTTACAAGGATGGTGATAAGGGGCATACAAGATTTTTTTTTTTTTTTTTAGCAGAAAGCAGTTTTGATTACATTCATAACAAAAATTGTGCCTCTCTCAATTTTTATAAGACTAAAATTTTAAAGAGTTTTTAATTTTTTAAATTGCGCGAAGAAAATGTGGGTAATTCTTATTACGATTATGATACATTTCTCCTTACTTTTTCACTTTTTCCCCCTGCTCAGGTTTCTCAGATGTAGACCAGACATATGCTCAGCGGACACAGCTCTTTGACACGCTGGTCAACTTCTTCCCAGACAGCATGACCCCACCTAAGGGCAATCTGGTAGACCTCATCACCCTCTAGCCCCTCCAACCTGAAACACTTCAGGCACTAGACTCCTTGAACACACACCTGCACACAGAGAAAGTGGGACAGAGACTAGCTATTTTTGTAATCATAAATGCAGCTGGTTGGTTTACACTTTTCTGACTTCTTCCACGCCAACCTGCTTGTTTCCTAAGCTGCATTACTGTGATGGTAAGGGCCAAGAAACACTGAAAGCAACACTGTGCTACATGGATATGAGTACAATTATTTGATAGCCTAGATGCATGTTTGCAATATTCCTTTGATTAATAGTTGCTCATGAAGATTAGTCAGAATCCCTCTTAAATTTGCCAAAATTGCTTGTTTTTCATCTTAATTTTCCTTCAAGGAAAAGTTTACGCCAAAAAAAGAGGATGTTGCCCTTTTGCTTTGTTTTCCTTTTTTCATTGCCTAGTGTTTTTTAATTGCTGATTTTTTTCAGAAAAACCTCCACAAGGTCAAGGATTGTCATCCATGCACTTCCATCCACTTTTTGAGTGAGATAATTGATGTGTTCATCAATCAAGTCCTAGAAAATCCAGTTCAAGAAAATCCAAAATCAAGTTTTCTATTTGAAGACGGTTGAGTTTTTTTTAGCTCCTCCATTCTGTTGGCACTGTTCTCTTTAGCATCCCAACTGCAAAAGTTTAGGATATGGCTGACTTCTTGTCTGCTGCTATTTTGATGATTTGGTTAGTTTGCTGCTCTGTAACACATGCCCCTAATAGTGATTGTGACAAAAACATAGCTCCAGAAAAAAATCTATTAATAGTATTAGTGCTATGAGACAAAGTTTAATATATATATATAAATGTTTAAAGATATACTTATTTTGATTTTGGTTATTATTCTCGTTGGACTGGCTAATACAAGATCAAATAGAATTCTTTTCCTCAGTAATAATTAATCTGTACTGCAAAGTGGGTAAATTGTGTATATATATCTGTGTATATACATATAGTAAGTATTGCAGTTTTCTAGATAGAACACCTAATGTGCTGGAACATGACACTCCCTGTCCCGCTTTATAAAACCTTTTTGGCTGAGTAGCCTTATAACCAATGAAAAATCATTTAGATAAGTTGGTTTGAACTTGTGATGAACATTTTGCATCCGCTCTGACTGCTATTTTTTTTGCAAGATGTTCCCGCTGTTTGATAAATTGTCTTTGAAGGGCTGTTTAATTATCTTTAAATTCACACAATTTTACCAAAATTTGGGATTTAGACAGTTGAGAATAGTAGATACAGCTTTAAAAATGGTTGGTCTTCAAGTTATTCCTTTGTGAATAAAAAGCATCAAAATGCCTTTTATTCCCAAAGATGCAAGCTTTATTTAGACCGAATAGAAAAACAGGACTACATCATTTGATCATTTTTTCTTATTTAATCTTTTGATATTTTGAGTGATCAGTGGTCTAAAATTTCCTTTCTTTCTTAAACTACTCAACATGCCCCCCTTGCCTGAATTTAGCTGATGTTCTCTCCTACATCGCTTGTGTACTTTGACAGAACTTTTTTTCTTTCGCCAGATATATACCATTGTAGTTTTCCTATTAAGTTACAGAAAAAGCGGCATCTTCACCGCTAACTCTATTTAAGAAATTAAGAGCATAGCCACCAGGATCGAGAATCGCGATGCATATAGTGAGGTGTACCAGCGTTGGAGGCACAACAACCATAGCCTACACTACCACACGTGAAAATGTTAAGAGAAACAATTGAGCCCTCCGCTTGATTATGTTAACATGCAGCGTTAATACTAAACATAAAACATTAACATTCTAAATGCTTTTTTTGTTGTTGTGGCATATACAACTGAGTTTTTTTAAATGGTTGTAGAAGACTTTAACAAAAGATTTTATTCTGGAGCTTGAAGTAATGTGGAGAAAAATATGATTTGCATTTGTAGAAATCAGCAATAAATAAGTACATGAGTAAATGCTTCTTTAAACCAAGTGCAACCAATTTTTAGCATCGAATGTCCCTTCTCAGAAGTTCTTTGGTAACCATAACTTTTCCCTCCACCATTCAAATTATTTTAATAAAAAAGCATGTTCTGAGTCCTTTTAATTTTTTTTCTTATTTACATTTCAATCTGAGTCTCATTGAAGATGTCTGTAGGGGAATACCAACTCTCTATGAAGCTTCTTACTAATGTGGAAACATGGATTAGACTAACAGGTACTGGTTGTCAGTGCAAATGGCATTGAATGCATGAATTTGAATCACAATCAAATTACAGATTTTTTTTTTTTTTTATGAAAAACAAAACCCCTGTGATTTTTTTTTTTTTTTTTAAATGGCAGATTTTATAAAGAGCTATAGGAAAATACTTCTTTTCCCCCTGTTAATATTAACGGAATAAAGAAAGTCAAATGTTCTGAGGTATTTGAAACTAGTTGGGACAGATACACAAGAAACTTTCTACCCTTTGTTTTTGGATGTACAGGTTAAACATTAACGTGATTTCCACACTTGGCTATTTAAATATAGATTGGTCAGTGGCATCATAGGTTGCTATCAATGTATACATGAAGACTATTTAGGAATTCTTAAGGTAATACTTAATCTTCTTCACAGGCTGTTAAAGCTGAATATGATGTAGTGAACCAAGCAAAGGTTATTTGATTTTTAACTTATTTGAAGGAAAAGAATGTACTGTTCTCTTTTAAATGCCATATATTTATTACCATTATCACTTTCTGTTGACTGCATTTTTTTCAGTGTCTGGGCTAACTTGATGGGATTAGTTAGCTTGGATTTTTTCGGAAAAAAAAAAATTGGCATCTGTTAAAATCAATAGTTACACTAGAGTTTTAGCTGAATTGATAATGCCCCATATTATGATAATTCTCAACTTCAAGCTAAACCTGTCCATTATTTATTTTTATTGGTTACACGGTATTATTTATCTTGATCTCTGCAAAATGAAGATAATTTTATATTCTATTTCTACCCTAACAAAATATTTTACAGGATTTTTTTTTGCCCTGAACTTAAGTGTGCAGAAGAGATACTAAGGTTGATATACATAGAATATGTTTTCAGTAAATTAAGCCAAGATGGATGACTTCCCCTTTCAATTATTTCTCTTGTAAATTAACTACCATTGATGAACCATTGATAAACAACGTTCCAATAAATGCGCTATCCTATTAAAATTGTAATTCCTTTAGTATGTTGTTGACTGTCATTTGTGGCTGTCCTTTTGCAATATCTACCCATCATCAATTAAAATGATATTTTTGTTGTGTTTTTGATTACTAGTGTATCAAACAAGTTAAGCAAGAGCAGAGGTTAGGACAAGTGTCCTGCTCTTACATGCATTTGATTTCCAGAAGTAGTATGTGGTCATTTTATAGTGTTTTGTTGGGGAGGAGTGGCAGCATGTATCTTTAAATGGATTTCTCCCTTTTGCTATGATGCCAACTAAATACAAATGTAATTGTAAAGAAATAAAAAAAGACTCAACAAAGAGCGATAATTTATGGCAAACCACACTTGATTTCTGAAGAAGCAGATATTAGATATAATTCCAAGCAACTTTTTTGGTATTCAATATTTTGGGGTATATATTTTCCACATAACAAAACATTTATTGTGCGGAAGCTTAATTCTTCTTTTCATTTCAAGTTTGTTGTGAACCCTGGGTGGGTCTCAAGAGTTTCACGGCTGGTACTCTCAGTTCAGTTGGCGCTACTCTGGATACAGTGAATGTTTAGAAAGCCTTGTAGTATTGCATTGTATTTATTGTATATAATGAATAAAGATTGTATTTTGTTCAAGACTTCTCAAATCCTTTCTCCCCACCCACCCAAGGCAATGTGAATGTATTTATGAAGAAATATGCAGAGTTTAGTGGAAAAATGCTTACTTTATTTGCAAACATCAACACATAGAAGAACATAACACCCATAGCCGCCAACAATTTACAGCTTTCCAGTGTGTCAGACCCCTGCTGCTTGCTTTCAGCAGCAAGCAAACCGTGAATACATGTAATACTGATTACATACTTTGGTGAAAATGGCTCAACTGTGAGGCTTTAAAAAACACATAATTAAGTAAATAAGTCAACCATAGGTTGGATAAGAGTGCCTAACATAGTGAATCCACTGTTATATTGTAAGGAAAAAATATATATTAAGTTCTTTACCTGTTTTTATGGAAGAATGTTAACTGAACAAAGATAATTGTTTTTAATAATTAACTTGCATGGATATGTATATATATTATTGCTGATGCTGGGAGGTTATTTATTTTGTGACTGAACACAAATGGCTGAAACTAAACCTATTTCTTTATTCAGTCACCTTTCTTGCATGATTTCTTTGTATCAGGTTGGTTTATATCTTTTGTTAAATATAGCATGAGTTTTTTTCTTTTTTTTTCTTTTCATAGTAAAGTAACTGGAGCAGTTATTTTTTTAAATTTATATTAGTGCGCATATCTTTACGTTTTGAATAAATTGCATTACATTTATGTTGTCAATGGATTCAGAAAAAAAAAATGTACTTCATATTCCCAACAACTTGGTGGTTGTTTTAATAGTATTTCCATCACTGATACTGTTGTTTGACAGACAATGAAAAGGAGACTAAAATATTTATTGACTATTTGATTTAGTCACAGCAAGTCTGGATAAAGAGTCAGTTGGAATCATCCATCACAGTTTGTGGGTGACGGGGTACTTTTGTAAATTTGAAACTGAAACGTTTTTCGTAACGCTTATACAGCCATTTTTAAACCAGACGACTCCAGCAGGATCTATTGCAGAGGTGACAATTACACTATGAACCATTACGTTTCCCTTTGTGCCCAGTTTGTTGAATGAAGCATGGACATATCAAAGCTGTCAAAAATACATTTACTTATTTAGCTATCAAGAAGACAGAAAGTAAAAGCTTTGTCTAAAATGTTTTTCATTTTGTATACATCATTTGAATGACTGTCTATATATTTTGTTGTAGATAGAAAAAAAAACAAATTGATAAAAACAAAACTTTTTTACCCTCTTTCCAACTACATGTAACATGCTCACCCAGCTGACTGTTACAATTAGTTGGTAAGTATATTTTAGAGAAGGTGTATATAACGTCATGATTGTTTATAGTCTTTCAACATATTCATTATACTGGTATGGCACTGCAATTTTTGTCAATTGTGATAGTATTTACACTAAAAAACAGCATCTATACACTATTAGTAGAAAACCTGAATTTACTAACTTAAATTTACCCTCATTGAATTCATAGTAGCTTTGAAACATAATTTCCCTGACTCCTAAATTGGTCTTTTTTTGTAGAATAGAAATAAAAAGTTTATGACCAAAAGTCACAAATGTGATTAACAATAATGACTTATAAAGGACAGAAATACTGGGCAATCTGACTGTGGGGAAAACAAAATAAACTTTACTTCAGGAACAGGTTGTGATGATTAACCAAAAATGCTCCAATTCAATGAACAGTAAGGTAAGTATGAAATAATAAATTTTAATAATAATAATAATTCATTTGAATTTGTTTTTAAATTACAAATATTTAAAATTGGCTTGTGCTAAAATGATCCTTTTTAAAAAAGCATACATAACATGCATATGGTTGATTTCAATCCAGTACAACCTAATTAGTGTGTATGCCTTCATACAATGGCTTATTTTACTAGCCATAGTATTTCCAGCCAAATAGGGCAGAAGTAAATACAATTTTTTTCAATAGAAAGATAAAAGATTAAGTATCTGATTTTATGACCTTTATCCAAATAAACCATTTAACTAGATAAAATTATATACTTGTTGGCTTTACATATCTGAATGTTAGGTATTTTCAATAATAATAATAATAGTTTCCTGACTTCCTTAACCCATTGGTCAAAGGAAGCATTATTACTCTACTGAACAGGGTTAGAAGGTTGTTGCCCTGGGGCAGACAATTTAAATTTCCAATATGTTTCAAACATCCTGATGTCTTTTGTCTAAGTTAGGATTTCTTTGACTTCTGAGGCAATTGATATTGCCCTTTTCCTCTAGATTAAATGATTCTGAAAAAAATCATCACTGTGCAACATTACCCAGATACTTCTTCTCTTGCATTTTGAATTAAACACTGCTACTATGATTTACAAGTCCTCAATCCAAGACCTTAAAACAACAGTCCTTTTCTGGACCTTTTTGAGTTCGTAGAGTTACAGGACTTACAAATTACCTACAATTTCAAGACAGACATACATATCAGATATTTGAATGCAACTATGGCATAAGAAGATCAGTCATTGATTTAGTAGTTTATCACCAAAGAGGTCACTATATTTGACTGCACTGTTGTCTCAAAAAAAGCAGAAATACAGATAACAAGGTGATAATTAATTTGGCATCTAGGCTGTTCTCTAGACTTTATTTAATTGTGATTGAGTCTAATGAGGCTGAAGTGGCCTTAATATGAAAAGCAAAGTTTGGTACGGGGATTGTGTTTAGGTTTTTGGTGCAGATATTGCCCTCTCCTGTATCGCTCTTACAGGTGGGTGTCCTCTTCATCAGGGATGTCCTCCTTCATCAGGTTGTCCATGGGAACAATCCAGCTGTCGTTGAACTCACCGTTCAGTACCATTTTCTTTTCTTGCATCTCTGGCTGCACTTCCATCACCTCCAAGGTTGGATTGTCATGGTAACCATTCTCCACCGTGTGCAGTTCCTCTGTCAAGTGCTGCTGTGGAGACGAAAAAGGGCAAAGGCTCAGAAACGAGCATTTAAACATTTTTTCATACATTTTTTCTTTGGCAGCCAATATTAAACATTTTGGTGAAGCAAAAATTTAGTGTAATTTTACATTGATTTTGATATAAATTCCCTTAGCTTCATAGACCAAAGTAGAAATTACAAACAACATTTTGCTATTAAACACAATATGTTTTGAATTTCAAGCAATATTAAATATTGTATTATATATATTGTATTATATATTATTATTATTATATATGTATTATATGTTATATATTTCATTACTATATAAAAAATTTCATAATTTGAAAAATTCCCTGAAAATCAGACATTGTTTTTTTATTTTATAAATGTGGTTCAATATAAGCATTTAAAATACAAAATATATGCTACATTCCTGGAAGTCCTGGAGTCTGGATCTGTGGTTGGGAGCCTCCCGCTGCCCCCGTGTTCCTACTCACCCCCCTTTGCTACAACTACTGTTCCTAGTCCTATTGCCATTATCAATAACATGACTATTTATATCTGTACCACTTTTCCTCCAGCCTATAGCAACATTACCGTTACTTGTCTTTGCACGTAGGGTCTCTGTATACTGGGTTCTGTCACTGATGTGTTTGTCTTTGTGTATTATTTTGTCTTGTTCGATAGTTTTATCTGTTTTTATTCTGTAAAGCACTTTGATCAACTCCGGTTGTTGTAAAGTGCTATATAAATAAACATTGATTGATTGATTGATTGATTGTCTTTAGTTCTACAGTACATGCTACTGTGTAAGCTGCCTCCCTCTGCTCTTTCTCTCACCCCCAAACCGGTCGAGGCAGATGGCCTGAGCCACGGTTCTGCTCGAGGTTTCTGCCTCTAAAAAGGACGTTTTTCCTTGCCTATGTCGCCCAGTGCTTGCTTTTGGTGGGAATTGTTGGGCTTTTGTCAATAATTTCAGAGTACGGTCTGACCTGCTCTGTTTGAAAAGTGCTAAGAGATAACTGTTGTTATGATTTGGCGCCATATAAATAAAATTTAATTGAACTGAATTGATTTGGAAAAAGATTGATCTGTTGGGAAATTTCCTTGACTGTTCTGTAAATCGTTTTATTAGTGATTGCCTCAAAAGTTTGCGCAATGAAACATCAAGTTATTGGTAAAAATCATTTCTTTCTAGGCCTCTCTCATTAGTTTATTTTATTATTCCGTTGAACCTCAGATCAAAAGCAACCTCTGATTTTCAATGGCTAATTTCTAGTAATTTTTCTTTAGCCTCCAGTCCTACAGTGAGCGACCTGAGAATTGTTTTTGACCCACATATAAAAAGGTTTCAAGACCCCCTTCTTACACCATTGCAATATTTCCAAAATTAGGAACATCCTGTCTCAGTGATGGAGAAAAACTAATTGATGCATTTATTACTTCAAGGCTTGTCTAATGTAATTCATTATTATTATTAATTATTGGCTGTCCCAAAATATCTTTGGCCTCTAGCTCATCCAGAATAATGTAGGCAGAGTTTTGATGAAAATTACATTCTTAAGAGTTATGTTTCTTCAGTTTTAACTTTTCTTAATTGTCTCCCTGTGAATTTCAGAATGATTTTAAAAATGTTGCTCTTGACATATATAGCTCTGACTGACCAACCTCATATATCCAAAATACCTTCATAATTAGTTTCCCAACAAACCTTTTTAATCTCAGACTGTAACTCTACCTATGGTGCCTAGAGTTTATCAAATAAAATAGGAATCAGAGCCTTCACTTATCAGGCCCCTGGTCCTATATTTTATTTAGACTCTGGTCACGCATGTTATTGTTTCTTCCAGTGCAAATATACAACGCAAACTATTGCATCCATTCAGCTTTGCTTTAGTTTTATTCCAATTTATTATAATTGATTACATAGCACTTTACAGAAGCTTGTTTGAACCTTTAATATATGTATTTTAAATGCACTCCATAGAACGGACATATGTGTCATGTTGTGACATTTATGAAATACAGTATAATTAACATGAATTTCAATAACCATGAGATGATATGGTTCTTATGCCTATGGATTAGGGGGCAATGTTGAGGATGCCATCTTCTGTCTTCTTCGGTGAGCCTCCTCTCATTTGAACAAAACAGCCAGCATTTTAACTTTTTAAATACCATTATGTCTATTCTGTTATATGAGAGGCATAAAAAATTTGAGGTTGCCTCCACAATAAGCTTGACTATTAATCACCCAGCTAACAGAACAGAGTTGGCAAGACTGGGGTGCATGTGTCTGAGAATATCGGCAGTTAGCAACATGGTAGCCCTATGTTCAACCTTATCACTTTTCTCTCTACTTTGTACAGACTTTAAGTACAACTCGAGTCCTGATATCTCTTAACCTACTGATGACTCAAGAGTTGTTGAGCATATCAGTGATGGACAAGAATCTAAGTACAGGAAGAAAACACCTACACCATGCCACAAATTGGCAACAACCTCTCATCTTGAATGTAAAAGAAAAACTAAACGAATGAATGTCACTTTCTATCCAGGGGGAGGGATGTTGGTGGTGACGAGCTACTGATTGTGAATTATGAATGCAACTTTGGTTGTGCACAAGACGATATTCTTATTCAGCAATTCTTGGTCCTTACGTTTTTGCAAAACATTAATAGACACTTTTGTATTTAAATATAATGTGGAATAGGCTTTGTTACTATCTATCAAATAGAATCAAATGATCAAATTAAATTATATCAAATTTACTGGAGAAACACATAGATGAAATGTATGTCCTATGAATTTAGAAGACATTTTCCGAATAAGTTTGAACAGCAGCAAATTCAAAGAAGCTCTTTACTTGAAGCAGCCTTTTGTATGAATGAGACATTCACTGCCTACCTGGTTCTCATTATATGGCTTGCGGTGATGCGAGGCACAAACAGCAAGAATGACAATCATGATTAGTAGGGCTCCACAGGAGGCCAGGATGGCTATCAACGTTTTGTTGTCTGTTGTTGTCTTCTTCAAATAGACAAAACAATAAAATTACAACTTACAGAGCAATTTGAGAAATCTTGACAATAATGTTAAAAATCTGTGAAACCCTTTACCTTGGTGATTTCTTGATAGTGCTTGTTAGCATGACTGGGATCCACTGTCAGATACAATATAGCAAATGTGTTTGAAGAATTTAGTTTAATTTGACCTGAGAATTGTTACTGCCTTAATAGTTTCGGCTACTTTACCTGTGCCTTTTATTTCCACATGGATAAATTTTACTTTTCCATTGTGCAGTGTCCATGTCAGGTGGCAAGTTCCATTTGTCCAGTTTTGCATTAGTTGCTTGCACAAGGTGACTTTGTCCTCACTCTGATTCTGCAATTAAAAATGATGCAAAAGTAAAGTAAAGTAGGAAACTAGTGAAAAGTAGGAAAAAAAATCCTACCAAGACAGTTTTCCAGCACCTCATTGGAATTGTTGAATACTTTTCTCAACATTTATCTGTAAAGGACTTCCCTGCCTTTTCCTGCCAAAAACAGAGCTCAAATGCATGGAATTTCACTAGAGCTTACTATAGTAGTAAAGACAGTTTTATTTTAAAATATATTAAATGATAGAAAGCTCTTGGGTTAAAAACTCATCCAATTTGAAGTCAAAAGATGTTTAAGAAACTATTTTGAATAATTGTATGAATTAACACATCCAATTAAGAAGTGTACATTTGTTCAAATGAAATATATTCTGTTAGTTCATTTATGTATTTGGCTACTGGAAATTATGTAGTTGATGACTCACCAGAATACTATACTCTATAGGCCTAATGAAACATCTATAAAGAAAGCAAGATTTTACTTGTGAATTTATTGTTTCAGTCACCAGTTTTGCTCACAGTTTTAAGTTATTGTTTAAGCATTGTTCCTTGTAGAGTCATGTTTTAATCAGTATGTATAGCATTGTGTTAAACTATCCTTTAATTTCTTTATATTTAGACTTTTTGCAAGTTTGTTTAGATCATTATAAGATCTCGAATAATTAAACATTTGACCTTTTTATATTAGAACATTTCACATCTCATTTAAGAGCCTTCTTCAGTTCTGACCTGGTAGTGGTTATATGCAGAGAGTGATCATTCAAACGGTAAGAATGGCTGTAGTCTTCTGCAACAGAGGGCTAGCCTAGGAGCATCTTCCATTGATGCACCTTAGTTTATTACTGAATGAGTGGAAAGTTTATGGGCTGAGCATCCTTAACAGGACAGTAGCAAAGGGTGGATAACAGTCAGACCTAGAATTTTCTATTATTTTTGCTCATGTTTGTGCTTGTGTGTTGGTGTACATTTAAATTGATATAGTCTGAATGTACTTGATAAAGATTTAAAGGCTTGGTTTGAAATCACGCAAATTCTTACCTCTTGCCCAGATTGTAAAGAATACTGTGAAAGAAAAAGATTAAACAAATAATTAATTTTCTGGTTGATCTTGCTTAATTAATGCCAAAAATGAAGACAAGAATGGTCGCCACAGCCATTCCACTTTGTCATGTTATCACTTACTGAAAATATATTTGGCTGTGCCTCCGTGGGAAGTGTGGTGATAGAGGTGTTGATGTTCGACAAAGAAGTAGTTCCGCCTTTGGAATCTGCTGTCTCTGCAGTTGTTGGTCCTGCTTTGGATTGGATGGAGGTTATGGTTTCTGGTTGCACAGATGGAGTTGAAGTTAGAGATGGACTCCTCGTTTGTGTTGTTGTGGGAACTGTTGGAACAACCATTAGTCAGTAAGGACATGGTAATAAATTTGGAATTACCTTCAATGTCTAGTATAGATTCTTGAGAGCCCATCAATCTTAAACAGACTGTTGCTTCACATGCTGAAGTTTTCTTAGGAGGATACTTAATGAATTTTAACTTAATCAAGTTGAATCAATGTTGCATTAAAATAGTCCAGAGAGACTGAAAAAGAGTCAAGTAAAAAGTAGGTTTTTGCAAAACCAAAATTATGTACATGACCAATTTATTGCTTAAAGTACTCTCCACTCAAGGGGAAAGTGCATTTTATTTATTTATTTTTTCTTCAAATATGCTATGTTCATTCTGCACATTTGTAAGCTGAACAGCGAAATTATTTTTATTTTTTTGCTGAGATCTAATTTTTCGCATGATTGTTTACACTATAGCCTATCAGTCCATTGCCAAAGTGTGAACGGAATACATCACAGAAGTTACCCATACAGACAGGATGTATGCAATTACACGCCAAAAGCTGTATACAGAGGTAGATGTGGATATAACACATCAAAGCGTGTGTTTAAATAAATTCATTTTTGTGCAATCAAAACATATAAAATGCATTAATTGAGTAAAAAGATTACTCAACAAAAAATTAAATGGGGGTTGAAACATAGAGTTTGAATGTAGCTGATGATTAATTTTGCATAAAGGGCCACAAAAACAGTACTGAATTTGTCAAGTCAAGACATATCCACAAATCTACAGAACCTTCAGTTGTAAGATATTAAATTATCTATTTTTTGTGTGTTCATCAATAATATTTTGTTTATTTGTGGAAACAAATTTTTCTAACACTGGTCTCATTTCATCTTGACTCTTTAGACCGAAACATAAAAAATGTTTGATCTGTAGCTCTCTCACTGGATTCCATGATACTAGAGGTAAGTATGAAAACTCACATTGTGTCACAATGAAACCTGTAACAATTACAATAGCTCTTTATAATATAAAATAGTTTCAAATCACTTGATTGTATTTTGAATAAAACCTCGATTATACTGTTCAAATCCCAGTTAGTCGTGCTTTACATTATAATGAAATGCAGGAGACAGAATGGACGATTGTCATTACCTGTTTTTTCATCCCGCTGGCTTGTCATTGACCTGGAGGAAGCATAATCCGATGTTGTTCCCTCTGTTAAAGAGGTGTGTGTTGGGTCTGTGGTGACTTTAATCCCATTAACGGTGTTACTTTTTATAGTGGAAGAATTACTTTGAAAATGGTCTCCTTGTTGCGATTCTGTGGGAGTCATCTTGGATACTGGGTTGTTGGCACTAACAGTTATTGTAGTTTGAGTTGTGCTTACAGGTATGCTGGTGACAGTAGTAGAAAGGACACCTTGTTTTAAAGTAGAATTAGGCCCACCAGCAGAGCTAGTAGAAATTTGTTTGTTGTTTGTGTCAGTAGTTACTTGTGATGTTATTAAGTCTTTTTTGCTTGTCATGGTTGTCACAGGTGGTGCAATACTAGACATAGTTACTGTAGTGGCTGGCTTTGCTAGTTCCTTGACAGTTGTACCAACAGTTGTAGGTGCTGTAGTAGTTGGTCTTCCGGTTCTATCGTCGGTACCTAACCCATTAGGAATAGTCGTCGTTACTCCGGCTGTGTTATTTGAAACTGAGGTAGCAATTGTTACATCACTGTCAGTGTTGAATGAATGGATGCCGTCAAGCAAGAAGCCTAAAAAGACAAAAAATCTAAATCAGTATACAAATAAACTTAAAAATAAAACAACCAAAGCAAGATTGCCTCCTATAGAGTTCAAATCAAAGTTAGATAAAGTCAAATTCAAGAAAGACTTAACTAATTCTATAAGGACAATTTGAAATAGTAACATTTCTTAGAAACACACAGAACAATCTACATATCTTAAAATAATAAAAGCAATTATTTTGACCACCTAAAAGCATTTTCTGGGCATTTAAACACTGTAAGTCCATCATGTAGTTCTTTAAAGATAGATTTAACTGCTAAATTTGTAAACATCATTACCCACAATGTTGAAACTTTTGTTAACTGTTTGATAACCGTTTAAAGGTGTAAGTGTAATGCAAAAGTCAATTCAAGGGAATTTGCATTTCCTGCTGGGACTGCGAAAAGTCAATGCTCTAACTCTCAATCTCTTTCTGTTTTTCTATTTATAATGAACAGGACAGGATGCTGTACACAATAAACTTGGAGACACCACACCCATGACTGCAGCCTGTTTTGAGTGAACCAACAATCCTCCCCAGACTCAATGGCAAGAAAACAATAGACTAAACCCCCTCTCCTCTAGCATTTTCTACATGTCCTCTGACACATTATGACCACATAGCTATCTTAATGGACATTCTTAATATTTTGCATCCTGGGTGGTGCCGTGGTTCGGTGTTGTGTTTTGTGGTGGATGGATATTTTGCACCCTTTATGTCATTCTTAATATGTTTGTATCAAATATTAGAATATGTGAGAAGTCAGATTTTTTGTATCATCATATTCTCTGTTTACATTGCATGTGAATTTAACACCACAAGCTAAAAACCCTTATCTGGTCAATATGAGGGTTGTGGAGCCATGGCTGTCTTGTCTCTATTTCACAAAGACAAGCCATCAGCCTGCTGTCCTAAGCGGCATTTCAAAGAGCTTAGGCATATACAGTAAATGTTCTTCACACAGAGGAGCCAGTTTGATTAAGCAAAATATCCGAATCACTTTCACTCTATTACAGCTTTCCATTCATTCTTTTGTACCCAGATATTTTTATGTATGATGTTTGTTCAAATTCTATCATGGCCTCTGAAATATTTGGATTTCTTAAAATGTGTATTTACATTCATTTCTCTCTCAAATTCACATATCTGTGAATCCTGTCATCATATCTTTCCAGACTAAATACTGCCTCTCTGATTTACATATGTTTTCTTACTCTAGATGGAATGTTTTGTTTGACCTCATCTGACCTGATCTGTCACTGACATATCTGTCTCCTAGCAGCTAACGGCACAAGTAGATTTAGCTCTTATCAGTGAAGTGTTTCTACCTCAATCACACACTCCTTGCCAAACAACGTCAAACACAGAAATAAACATACTGACTAAAAAGTGTTGATAGAGACAGATGTACACAAACACTGATGATCACTCAGTGGTTCACTCTGCATTCACTTGCAAATATTTAGTATTTCTGTTTTGCGCCACAGATTTATACTTTTGGTTTAGTCTAATGGTCCTCAGGCTTTCATTTTTAGATGCGAGTGCTTTGATTAAAAATACTATGTTCTATTAAAGCAAAGCTTCTGTGCTACATACTTGTACATATAAATGAGCTTTGTATTCATCCTGACACAAATTCACACATCATATTAGCTAGACAGTATTCAAGAGACTTGTTTGATCATTCACAGCTTAATCCTCTATACAAAAAACTTGGCACATTTACAGAACGTTATTTTTATGTCATAAGGCTCACTGGGTGCATATTCAGCGATATTCACAAGCCATGATTTTTGTAGTTATGGGTTTAAGTGTGGTTTTAGTTTTTATCTACTGCCCCCCTACCTGTACTTTTTAAATAAACTGAGTTCATTTGGTATTCCTTGGTTCCTCATTTCTTCCTAGCCTGTGCCTGGATCTATTTAAATCCGATGCACAACATAACAAAATGACCATATTCATCACCATAGACAAATTATAGTGATTAATGTTGTGGCATTATCGTGACTAGTAGAATTTTTTATTTAAACAAACCAATAAAAAACATGCAGAAAAAGTAAAAAATTGAGTGTGAAAGTGTTGTAATCAACAGTGCATAAGCATCCAAATATTTAATTAAGCGTGATGAATTTTCAATACTGATACCTCCCAGCTTGAAGTTATCTGAACTCTCTGACCTGAGTCTGACCCCACATCTGCTTGCAGATTTAATTCCTGCCTTCTGACTACTTGTTAAGGCAGTTTTGCTCTTTTCTACTGAGCAAGGGTCAAACAGCAGTGGGTGTGAAAACCAATTTGCACTTTCCATGGCTCTTCTTCTTTCCTCTCTCCTCGCTTCAGTGACAGTCGATGGCCAAGCTGAAATTGGACTTTGTTTTGACTTCTTCGACCAGCAGCAAAATCTTTGGGTTACATTAATACCTGTGCTCTATATCTCTATGGTATTATCCTTTTTTACCAAAACACTTTATTTCCTGAGAAAGGCAAACCATTCATAAGAATTGGCTTTTGATTTTCTTATTCCATAGATGGATTTTTGTTGTTGTTGTTGTGGTTTTGTTAATCGTTCACCCCTAAAAACACCAATGAGCACAATTGGGGTTTAGCGGTTTGCCTTCTTTGACATATGAAAGTGTGGGTAGTCAAGGTGCTGTTGAATCCTCCTCATCATTTGTAAAAATCTTTCATTCTTGGCTATCAGAGATATGTTCATTTAATATAGGCAGATGATTGCCAAAGCCACCAGGGATGACCCAATAACATTTTTCTTTGGCAAAAACATTTTTTAACAATGGATAATTAGTGAGAGTGGGGTGCACTTTGTGACAAGTGTTGCTAATGATCCCTTACAGAACAAATCAGCAGAGCAGTATTAAAAGACATGGACTGCTTCCCTTGAGCCAATATACTCACATATTTCTTTAACTGTAAGAGGACTAATCTACTCTCAAAGCAAAAGGCTCCAGCCCTGCTGTGACCCCATTAGGAGTAAATGGTATGGAAAATTATAGGATCAAAGACTTCAACACTTTTGAAGGTGGAGGTGGTGGTTTAAAAAAATAATCCTTTAGCATTTCAGTTCAATATGGTTTAATGTAAATTTGGTATTGACCAGAAAACTGATTCTTTTTTTTTTATGTTTTCAATTATATGAAAAAAGTAAAGTGAAAACATCAAAACGAACAACAATATCAAGCCACACGATCTTCAAAACAATGATATGAACACTGATGATCAACAGAACACATTACTTTAACTCTGTTTTAACTATAAGAATTTCAGTTTGAAACTTTCTAACCATGAGTGCTTCAGCAGCATCTATTTAGCAATCTAATGATATGACAATTAAACCATTCTTGTCTTAACAAAGTTATTTTTTCAAGCTGTCATTAGGCTCAACTGATTTATTCAGTATTACCCTGTTATCATAGAGCAAGTTTTACGTCATTATTTTCATATGGTTTGATAATTAATTCTGAGAATACAGCACATTTTAAAAAATTTGCAATAATAAGCAACGCTTAAAGTTAAGAATGACTGTTAAATTGGTGTGAAAAAACAAAAATCATCATTGAATGTGGAGATTTATTGTTGTTGGCCCTGCGATGGACTGGCGGACTGTCCAGGGTGTACCCTGCCTCTCGCCCATTGACCACTGGGATAGGCTCCAGTTCCCCCCGCGACCCCATGAGGGAATAAGCGGTATTGATAATGGATGGATGGATGGATTTATTGTTGTTCCTTTTTGCATTTCTTTACAAACACTTCAGGATATAACTTCAAACTACAAAGGGGACTCAAAAACATTGATACTCTATCTATCAGTGTCTGTATTAGCTAACCAATCATTCATTCTTCCAACTCAGGTCCCCCATTTATATGTTTCTGAGCGTGAATTGTGTGCGCCAAACTGATGACAGAAAACAAGAAAATATAATTGCATTCCAAAATGCATTTCAACTCTCTGTGGGACTGTGAAGGACTGCTTGGGTATGAGGTCAGGAGGGAAGGTGTCTTTTCTTCATAATGTGAGCCTCAGTGAAGGGAAGTGAGGTGCTGTGAATGTAAAAGCAATAAGCCGGAATAAAAGTGAGGCAAGTGAAAGAGTGGCAAAGAGAGGATTGTGGGGAGTCATTTGTTGGGGAGTGAAGAGGAGTTTGAGATGCTGTAAAATTAAGGTCCACATGGAAACGTCTGAACTCACACGCAAGTGATTATCTATAAACAACACACTCCCTATCCTTGGAATCCAGACTGGTATGTATGTTTATACAAGCTTTAAATCAGTTAAAAGTTCAGTGTCAAAGCGGTGACAATCCCCATCATACATCCAACGCCAAACACCTCCTCACACACTCATAGGACTTTTCAACCTCAAAAGATTAATCAAGCAAACATTCCTTTTTCTTAATGGCACACTTCAGCAGTTATCAGTTCAACAACATACATTTATATTATAAAGCAGAACCTGCTCTCAGTTAGAAAAGATTTACAAAAGTTTTAGACAAACTACCTGAGCTCACTATTCAACTGGATTGTGCATTTAGCTACTTAGTGTCTTAGTCAGTGTATGGTCAGGTAGGATTCTAAATGTCATGAGAAAAAAAGGGGGGAAAATCAGCCTTCAAAGAATGGCCTGGAAAATAATGAATTTCTGATTTTGGTAAGAAAACTCAGGCCGTTTTTTAAACAACCACATCTCTTCACAAAATAAACACATAATTGTTTCCACGTTGCTTTTGAATAAAACACAAACATGACATGATGATAAACAATAAACGAGATACCAAATAATATATACATTTAGTAATCATTTCATAGGATGTGTATTTACATATATTTATATTTATATGAATATATATCTTATTAAGAAATAAAATAGAAATAAAAAAGAAACCACAGAAGAAAAATATCATTTTCAACATTAATCTCATTAAATAATAATAGAAAATAATGCAGTATTAAGCTTTTATATTCTGCAATCAAGCATGACCAGCTTTCCCCTAAAAGGCACAAATGATGAAAAGTGAAATCAGTTGCATGATTAAAAAAAGAAAGTCCTGAAAAATCCAGATTATGATATATTATATATTGTATACTGTTTAATCTGGAGCTGAACCAACTCACTGACAATGCTGTGACATGAGTTACAGAGTATCTCCACAAGACTAGAAAAAGTTTACCAAGTTCATTTGTAGAAACTATTACTGCGACAAAGAAGTAACGACCATGTAATAGATTTTTACGTTAAAGCGATCATATCGAGCCATATTTTTGTGCTCGTGAAGCACATGCACACAGACATACAAAGAAACACCCTTATACCGTTAATGGACCAATGGTATTGTGTTTTTTCCCCCTGAAGGCTGGGAATTGAGGGGGCAGATTAAATAACTGCTGAGATAGAGGGAAAAGATGAAAACAGGCAAATAACGTGGGAGGTGAGTGTGGGTTCATGACAGTACCAGTCACGGGATTGATTAATAGACACCTGGGTGTGGATCATGGCATGCTGTGTAAAAGGAGGGAGTGCAGGGTTACAACAGAGGTGAAGGGAATTGATTTGTACTTTTTTTCTTTTTTGCCTTTACAAATCAAAATAGCTTTGAAGTCAGATTAATTGAAAGAGTATGTATTTATAGATGTTTAGTTCCGTTAAAGTATTACACCATGGAAAAAAATGCTGACATTTGTGGTCGATTTGAAAACTGAAAGTAATTTTCAGATAACCAAAACTTACTTGAGACATCCATATATTTCAAAACATGAATCTTTTTATTTATTTATTTATTTTTATCATGTTGCATGTTAGAACAGCACTTGCATCCAAACTTTATCAGTCACCACTATAACACAAGCAAATCCCATGAGGAGACTGACATTAAGAAGAATAAACTTTTTTTTTTTATCATCAACTGTTCAAAAATTGCTGTTAAAAAGTCCTAAATTGACCTGTGTCCAGATTTTTGTACACAAAAATGGGGAACTTTTAATTTTTAATTTAGAGATCACATATGATAAATAGGATGGTACAAATATTTCTTTCAAATATATGAACAGCTGATGAGTTTCAGATTTGTCCATTTCACTGTGGGAGAGAAGCCTATGTACCAGCCACAGGATTGACTAATAGACATCTGGGTGTGGATCATGGAATGCTGAGTAGAGAAGGGAGTACAGGGTTAGAGCAGAGGTGAAAGGACTTGATTTGAAGCCCTGGACAATGATGAAAGACTAAGACTAAGTACCTAAATGTATCAACCTGTTAAAGCATTTAAGCCTTTCTTTTACATTAATGAACAGCTGATACGTTTTAGATTTGTCCATTGCATTGTGGAAGAGAACCATATGTCAATTAGATAAAGTTCTCTATTGGGTGAACTGAATGTTAACAAATTTTCTGCACATCCTGAAAAGTGTACAGAACTTGGTAATGTTCAGCTAAAGACTATAACACCAGTACTCATTTTGCTTTTCTTAAACTTAGTCATTTTTAGTCTTAATAATTTTATTCTAATTTCCAAATTATCTCAATGATTTTTTAGTCAAAAGTAAACACCATTCTGAGACTAAAATAAAATTGTGGAACAGGGTGCTCAAGGCCATCTCCTGCCACCACACCCTTCATGAGGGCCAGGATGTTGATAAAGTTTTTTTTCCTCTCTATTGTTTCTCCTTTCTCTCCCGTGTACTGGCCAATAAAGGTTCTATATGAGTGGGCTGGACAGGGTCTCCCACAGTTGCTTATATCCTGACAGGTTGAAAACCCCAGCTGCCTGTTATCTTGTAGGAAACTGAAAAGTTGTGATCCAGCAGGCAAAAAAGAGGAAAACCTGGAGGTCCCATATATGTAATGACAAAATTCTTCCTAAACTCTGGGCTACATAAAAATGTCATAAAGGAACAAAAATGCTTTTTGCCATTAATATCACCAAGCTGTTTGTCTCAGTGATCTGACTCAGCTTTGTGTAAAAACTGAAAATTTCATTTATTTTAATTTTCTTCCCTGCTATTGTTACCATGAACAAACTTTGATTTAAAAAAAAATCTAAATCTCCATATTGAAATGGTAACTATCTATATGAATCACAAATTCCCACAGACCTTGGGTAGACTCAGGAGAAAAATACATTTAAATTTGCTTTCCGAAAGACAGTTTATTGCATTTTGTTGGACTGAGACAGACACTCATTGATCTTGACTCTTTATTCCGTGTTCATTTTATCAAGATCTCTCTGTTTTGGTAGACTTAGTTTTTGTCTCTTTTTTTTATGGTGTCATCGTGACCATTATTTATTGTCCTGCATTGTAACTGATGTGCAACACTTTGGTCAACCATATGTTGTTTTTAAAGTACTATATAAGTAAAGATAGTATGGTATGGGATTGTCTGACCTTCAAAAATGGCAATTACACTTATTTCATCACTATTTAAACAGGGACTTCGGCTATCTTCTTTCCAAAAGTTGAGATTCCCTGTTCTGTCAATCCATTTTCTACATCTGCTTAATCCTCAGCGTGGCAGGGGTCCTGGAGCCCATCCTTGTCACCACAGGGCCAGAGGTCTCACTCTGGAGAGGTTGTCACTCAATCTCTGGGTGACACCACATACCATGCAGTTTCTTTGTTCTATGTATTTAGATTTCACTAATAGAAAATGAACAAGCTGATCGGTTGTAAAAGACACCCTATCCTGTTAAAGTAGTTCCTACAAAAGAAAAAAGTTTTTTCCGTTTATCTTTAACTTTCAAATTCACCCAGAAGCTCCATGGAAGTTTAACAATGAAATGGTAAAATAGCCTAAACATACGTAGTACAGTACAGGTTTTGAGTCTCTGAAAAACAATCAGATTTTCTCATGTGGTCATTTATTGTAAGTATAAATTGATAGCTTTGAATTGGTACAATTTATGCTTTTTCTTAGATTAAATTGGAATCTTTTGTGGTTGTCACCTGAACATGCGATAACAGTGTTAAACAAACAGCCACAGATGTGCATTCACATGCAAAAAACATGAGAGGCTTGTATTTGTAGAAGAAAGTGCTGACAACCCTTAGCGGGAATTGTGGGGCTGTTTTACTTCTGTTTTTTCACATGCTCAAAATAAGTCCCCTGTTGAAATTTTCTTTCTGCAGTAGGGAAAGAACAGCAGGTGCATAATTAAAGAAAAACACTTTCTTTGCTTTCAGCTAGGGAAGAGGGTCATGGAGGGCACATCATTATTCAGTTTGCTCGTGTCTATGGGCAAAGCTTTTGGCTGGCTATGTGCAAGTATGTCATTGTGTATTTGATGGGAAGGAGGGCAGGCTGAAGTCCTAAGCAGTGGGATGAATTTAGTAGTTTGAGATACCAAGAGTAAAAAATTGTCTTTGTAAGATTGAAATGACATGGTCCACTTGCTTATGTGAAAATTCAATTTGACTTTAACCACTTGCTATGAATATAAGTCAATATGGGAGTTATTTGAATAAAGATTTTCATCAGAATTGACTTAAAACATGGCCTCTCTTCACATTATCACTGATTTTAATTTATTTGAAACAAGATGAAAGCTTCAAACCTATAAAGAAACTGTCCTAGTTGACAGATATGGAGAAGAACATGAGGAACTTACTATGATTGATAAGAACTATCTCTCCTAAATCTGAGGGATCTATTCTTATTCTTAGATCAGAGTTTGTGCTCATGTTTGAGATTCACTTTCAGTCACAAAACAGTAATTGGGAGGCATCAAGATGGAGAATTTAAGTTGAGGATATTTTACATTATTACATTGATACTACATCTAATTTGGTTTTTGTTCAATTTCACAACAGGACATTTTCATTTTCATCAAACTGAGCTAGTTTTATCTAAAGGAAAAGTTAGCTTCCTGACAAAAAGAAAGAGAGAAGTTTCCTTCGGATCTGAGCTCACCTGTTACTACTCT
This sequence comes from Menidia beryllina, assembly GCA_013363375.1. Classification (NCBI taxonomy): domain Eukaryota; kingdom Metazoa; phylum Chordata; class Actinopteri; order Atheriniformes; family Atherinopsidae; genus Menidia; species Menidia beryllina. The sequence continues at coordinate 420,106 of JABUIW010044429.1, read as the reverse complement.
GGCACAATGTACCTCAATAAAACAAAACTGATGCACACACTACCATTGAACAGTTACTATAATGCATTTTAGTTTTTGGAAAAATGATAGAACATTGCATTCTAATGTCAGCTAGCAGAAAAGTGTTGTTTCTCACGGTGCATGTGTTTAATAAAAAATAGTACTCACTTAGTGAAAACAGCAGCCCTGTGATCCTCTGAGTTGCTCTCATCCTGTCTCTGCTTGTTCCTTCTTTAATATGGATTTATCCTTCATGCAGTGTAGCTTTACACTCCCTTACTTTGTATATGGTGGTGTTTTACTAATTTCACACTTTCTCCTTGAGTTTCTATCTAATAGTAGAGGATTCCACCAATGTATTGTATTTTTTCCCTTTTCTTTAGAATGAAAGCAAAGAATGCTTTTGTTGGTCTCAGTGCGTTCTTTCTCTCTCTTTCTGTCTGTGTAGAGTTGAGGATTTGGGTGAAGAGTGTTTCTGTGGTCTCCTTGGCTGCACCGTTGTTCCCCAGTTTCTCTCCCACAGTGCCTCCGTGTTGTATTGTGTTCAATCAGTCCCCTCTTTCCTGCAAAGTGTTCAGCTGTTTGTAGAGCAGCCGCACTGCCCTGCCTTCCTTATCATGAGAAAGCAGGGGCAGACTTAGACCAATCCAATCCCATTGCTCCAAACTCACTGCTGTTGGGACAGTTTGAATAACAAAGGAAGCCATTAGACAATGCATTCTTCTGGTTTTGGTTCATTTCTAAAATGGTCCATGACTCAAGGGCGCCTGTTGAAGTCGCATAAGGACTGATGTTTGATGTCAGGACAGCTTGCTTTGAATGAAATATAAATGTATACTATTAGGTTAATTTCTTACTCCATTTCCATCTCCATTTCAGCAGTTTGGAAGAAACAGAGGTTGTATCCCGCCTCTCGTCCGTTGACCACTGGGATAGGCTCCAGTTCTCCCTGTGACCCCATTAGGGAAAAAGCGGTAATGATAATGGATGGATAGCTCATACTCAGCTATATCTGTTTCTGTAAAGCCAGGTTAGTTATCTGTCTTTCTCCTTATTATCGCATTTTAATGTATTGCAGAAACACTAACACATGTGCTTGTTACTTCCAGACTACTGACATTCACAGATCAGCCCCCAACTGATCTGAAATCCTGCTGTTTAAACATTTTTTTTAATTCTTCATTGGCTCCCTGTTAAATTCAGAATTCTCTACTGTGTCAAAGGTATTATGGGGTATAAGTGTTTTGCTCAAGGACAGAGGACTGGCAGAAGACTACTCTTCCTCCTGAGCTACAAAATTCCAAAATGCCTTGATTCCATGTTTTCCAAACAGAGCATGTCACTCAGACTACAGGTTTACTTGTGGTTCAGAGAATATTGATTTATATGAAATATAATGAATGAAATCACGACATTCTACAAGACCAGCTGTCTCTACCTATAAAAGATAAAAAGGTTTAAAATTTTCCAGTATGATTAAGTTTAAAGTTAGGGATGGCTCAGGTGAAACTGAAACGTGTATATGTATGTATGTTGTCGCCTTTCAGCTTTTTCTTTGTTTTTCTCAAATGATTTGGGTGGAGTTTTTATGCTGCTGCCCTTCCTGATGTTACCATGCGTTTATCTAGGCTTGGGAATGGCACAAAAGGGACATAGAACACCATGCCCCATGTAACACTGCATTGCAGACAACTGGGCGTTCAATGTCTTGACCAGAGACACTGTAAGGAAGTACACGTCGTTCCCTGGAGTTTGAGGCCGGGTTGTGTAAAAATGGTAACATGCACTTTAACTGGTAATATGCACTTTAATAATGGCACATGCACTTTGGTACAGCATTCACACTTCATAGGATTTGCTCAAGACAGCTTACACATTGCATTTTTTACGCACTTGGTATAGATTTAGTTATCATTTATTGACTGCGTTCTATATCAATTTTCCCTCCTTAAAAATGTTAACGGTGCTGGTAGGGGCTGTGATGGCCACATGGTTCAACCTGAAAGAGATGGATATGGAAATGGCCATCTGTGTGGTAATTGAGATGTAGAGATGAAGTAATGTGACTATCTAATGTATACGTTGTGCAACAAGTGTCAGTGCATTAAGAATCATAAAGTGTGTGAAGTGTTACTCACCAGTATTTTCGTCTTCAAGGAAAATGGGAAAAGGCTTTCCCAGGAAATATGCAGCGTTTTATGGTTCTGGGGATGCCCAAGTGGCAGTGAGTCCAGGGTATTGGTAGAGGGTACTGTAAATCTTAGAATTGTAATGTACAGAGATTGTGGATGAATTGGAATGTGTTAACGTTGATCAGGGGAATGTTTAAAACAGGTATCCCTGGCCTGAAGATCTGTCCTTGTCAAAAGGGACTTATAAAGGCTCCTTTATGACAAGGGAGCCTGAAAATATGTTGCTTCTTGTTTGTTTCATGGAAATTAAATCAGAATTTTTATTTGATCTGTCCTACATTCTGAATTTTGGTTTAGTTTTTTCAAAAAATGACATGGTGTAATCAGTTTTGTGCTGCATCTTCCATCCAGACCAGATTATGTTTTTCCTGTGGTCTGGCAACGGTATCCCTTTTTAATTAAAAGCTGGTCTTGCCTTCAAACATGGCTATTTCTTTTTGTCTGTTTACATCTTGACTTTTGTATGACAGGAATTCAAAGTAATTAACATTGATTGGCAGCTTTGCATCATTCAAAATATGAGTTTCGTTAACACTAGAAATAGACATAGATCAAGTTTGTATGGCATTTCACTTGGGATAAAAATCAAGTAGAACTGCCACACTGCAGGACGCAAAAGTGGACTCTGTTGATTGCTGGCATGACATATATTCAGAAATTACAGAAGAAATTATAGTAGGAGCACTTTTACCTTGCCTCCATTCAATCCATTCCAAGAGTGACAAGAATGTATGAATCTAATCCACATCTTTCAGTTAATGCCTTAGAATTCTGTCATGTGCATGTACATTTCTTAACATATCATTTGTAATCATCAGATTGCTGATGTGATTCTACGTACACAATTTAAGCTCCCCTACTTGTTCATGGGAAGTCTTAGGGAAAATTGTCAAAGATAACATCAAGGGTGTGGAAGCTTCCATGGGTGTTTCCTACTCTGGACCAGATATGAGTCATTATTAAAAAGCTTTGGAGACTGAACTTCAAAGGTGTGATCATGAAGTCTTTAGTCATGGCTGAATGGCAGAACCATAAAGGTTGTGCTCAGTAATCTCTGGATTGTAATTTGCATTTTCAGTTTTATGCATTTCCAGAAAAGAGAGGGTTTTTATTTATTAGTATTTCAGTAAACTGCGGGCAATGAGAAAATGACAAATAAAGGGAGGGGGAAGGGAAGGATGTGTTAAAGAGCTTCCTGATTGTGATTTATTTTCACTTGTCCCTTTTCAGCTCTTCTCAGCACTGTCAGCAAGGATCGATAAGAAGGTGGAGAAAGGCAGGATGTGCTTCTTCTACTTTGATGTTAAATTTAAGACCCCTGAAGGCAACTATCTATCTATCTATCTATATATATATATATAT
>JABUIW010044429.1:367793-416152 GCA_013363375.1 Menidia beryllina | reverse complement strand
TAGCTCCATCATAGCTTAAAGAGCTCATAATTAGATATTTCATTGACAGAGAAACTTATTTTCAGAGTGCAGATGACAGTTTTCTTCTGGTACCAGTGTCACATCTCTCAAACAGCGGAATAGGTGGCAGAGTCCCTCTCTTATGAGACCTGCTGCCTGTATTTTTCAGGGAACTAGGCAACATTGCTACCTTTAAGATGAGGTTTGAAAATGTCATTTTTGATAAACCTCAGTGAGTAATGCTGCCATAAACTAAATAACTGGGGGAGCTTCAATGTTTGCCCCTTTTTTCATGTACACGAATGAGACATTGTTGTAAAGTATCAAGAATCCTTGAGCTGCTGTTATGGTATTTGCTGTGCTTTTTGGCTGTCATCTAAAATTGCCAGAGGTTTCTTCCTGTTGAAAGAGTTTTTTCTTTCTACGGTTACCCCATGCACAGTCAACATGGTTGATTGCATCAAAAAGAAGATTCAGCACAATCAGCTGGTTCCCTTGGTCATGAACTTGCTTTGTATAAATTGCATGTATTTGGAATCAAGCAATTGTTATTTCACTTGAATTGATTACATTTTGATTGAATAACATATAAGGGATTCTAATTGCTTTGAATCAGACTGTTTTTAAGTGTCTACAGTTGTCATTTGTTGGGATTTGGCACAATCTATAGAATAGATAACTCTCTGAAATTCCTTTTGGATCCTCAGGTCTCTTTAAAAGTCTTATGACAGATTTTTTGTTCAATTACAAGTACAATGTAATGCCTGAGAAAACAGGAATAGCAGAAATTCTAAAAACCCTTAATTTTTTCCTGGCCAGTAATAATTCTCAATATTGTCAGTCGTGGCAAACTGACTGATGTACAACTTTTCCCTCTTGCAATGGCAAGTGTTGGCCCTGTGCAATGCATACTCTTATCTGGAATTTGGAATTCTTCGGCTGTTCACACAGTTACTCCAGCCCCAGTCAATTCCTATCAACAGCGATAAAACTTTATAAAATAAACATAGTGATTTAAACTAATACAATATAGTCTACAGCAACCCATGTACAATCAGAACACAATTTTTTTCCCCTCTTTAAGGTGTGCAAGATTTACAATAAGCCTTTTATGGGACAGCATTCCTTCTGAATCTCACTTTCTCAGGCTTTTTCTCTAAAACTTTTCAATTCAGTTTGAATTCGCCAGGAGCTGGGAGCCTTCCTGTGTGGAGTTTGCATGTTCTCCCCAAGTCTGCTTGGTTTCTCAGCTTCCTCCCACAGTCTAAAAACACGTATGTTTATTTCACTGGTGACTCTGAATTGCCCCAAGGAATGAATGTGTGTGTAGTTGTTAGTATCCATGTGGCCTTGTGGTAGAGTGGCAACCCATTCAGTGTTTACCCTGCCTCCTGCCCAATTACAGCCCCCTTAGTGGCCCTTTTCAGAATAAACAGTATAGAAAAAATTATGAATGTCTGTACAATATTCAGTTAATTAAAGCTTTGAGTGATCAGCAAAAATTGCATTTTGCTCCTGCTTATATTTTACATAGTAACAGCGGTTTGATAGTTTGATTGCCTAGTGGACAGAAAATCTTTCACATGTGAAATGTTCTCCTACATTTACTTCACTGCTTGCACTGTCTTGTGTGGGAGGAGGCATGACTTAAAGTCATGATAGGAAGCAGACCCCTCCGCACCTTGTTATCAGAATCCTGGTACCAAGTGGAGCTTGGTGTATGTGCATAAGAAAAATAAGAAAGCTTTCAAGTGGAGAAAGGGGGTTCTGTTCTGTGCAAAGGCCTTTTTCTTCCTCCGTGAAAACCCTTTCTTTTCACTTCTTAGATAAGCATACAATTTTAATCCTCTGTCAGTGTAAATGTTGAGGGCAAGAAGTTTAAGATTAAAAAGAAGATGGAGGTGGAACTTAGTGAATCAAGAAAGGCATGGAAGAATGGAGGACGTCTTGTGTGTGTGTGTGTGTGTGTGTGTGTGTGTGTGTGTGTGTGTCTGTGTGTGTGTGTGTGTCCTGGTGTGACATTCTCCAGATTTAACCTATCAGGTTGAGGAGCCTTAGAAGAATCATCAACAGCAGGGGTCAAGCTATGGACAGATTTCTCTATCTCCCCCTGGCAGAATTTATCTTGAGATGCCTCTATAAGGATACATCTCTGACAGACACCATAAACTGTCAGTTTGACAAACTACAGACATAATACTTCCACTGAAAAAATAAGGCTTTGATTTTGGGAAAAGATATTTCTCTAAACAGTTCTCTAACAGTTCTCTAAACTGTTCCATTTATATCTGGGACATTCTACTAGCACTAGATTTTATTTTAATTTACAGATCTAAAGACAAACATTTAAGTGCTGCTATATTGACAAATAAGTTGTCCTATGTTGAAAATGTGACATGCCTATACCCAATGTTCTTTTAAAAAAAGTTTTCCTAGAAAAACAAACTATTCCTACCTAGTTTTAAAAAGCTAACTATAAGATAAATGTCATAATGTCTGAAATATAAGTTTAAGAGGTCACTGCAGTAAAAGCAGTTTGTCAATGATTGTCAAATGACTCTATTCAGTTACTTTGCTGTGGTGGTGCATCACAACAATAAAATAGTGGATGGAATCCTTCTGGTTTGCTGTATCCTCTAATCCTCTGACTGATTCCTTCATGTTTATCATGTGTTTTTTTTCATGTGTTTGTTCTTCAAGTGTTACGCTTACTGCCCAAAGACATGCAAGCTAGCTGAATAAGTGTTTTCTAACTGAAAGAAGGTGGGAGTGATTGTTTCTATCTTTCATGTTCAACATTTGAAGATGCAATGGAATGGTTTTCAACAATGTAGCTCAACTTGCACTCAATTATCAGGAATAGACATAAGTGCCCTGAAACTCACTGCACGATACAAATGTTATTTATGTTATTTATGAAATCTTAACATCTTAAAATAATTTAAAATCTAAAGTGTCTTATTCGATGTGTAAATGCTTTTATGTGACATATTTCTCAGCTGAATAGGTAAGCAACTTAATCAAATCCCTATTTTAGACCATGAGGATTATATATTTTGATGATATTCCTTAAACGTTCTGCATGTCATCATTAGGGCAAAAATTCAGTCATTTAGATAAAAACTGTTACTATTAAACATAAGAATCTAATGGTGTCAGTCACATAGGAAAAATAGCATTTTTTCTACTCCTTTTCCTGTCAGTTTATATTAGTCAGTGAAAGAAACATCAAATCTTCTCATGTAAATTTAGTTCCAGTCCTTTTTATTTAATTCATACATTATTTCAGCATGTACAATGTTAGACAAAAATAGACTTAAACATGGACTTGAATCTCACCAGATTGTTGTCTAACAATTATTGTTTCTGAAAAATAAATATGTGTGGGTGAACAGACAAGTGATGAAATATATATAAAAGAAGGAAAACAAAAGGGAGGCTGCTGGTTTGTGTGAGTGGATTTTTTTTAGGTGTCTTTTTTGGGAACTGTTGCTCAAACAGAAGACCAATGTGAAGCCAGTTCATTGTGAAAGTGTGTGCCTACTTGTGTGTCCATGAAGATATGTGATGTGAGAATCAGGCGCCAAATACCAGTGTGTACTGTTTATTCACAGAGTGGGAGCGACACAGGAAACCGCCAACAGGAGCTTCCCGAGGAAAAAGTCTAGGGGCAATCCCTAAGATTCTATAGGAGGAAATGAGCCACGTGGGCGTGGGTCTGACTGAGAACACTTCCAGCAGCAGGAACCCTGAGATGGTCCCACCCAAAGGAAATATGGCATTTTACATGACATGTAGGAATGTATTCATCTTCTCAAGTAATACTATGAAGCACATTAGGACCGAATGTCTTCTCTCAGATATTCTGTCATAAAAAGATTAAACAAGAGTTTAACAAATTGAAATACTCTCATAAAAGTAGTATTTCAGCTAGATGAGAAGAGACATTAGCTGAATCATAAACAAAGAGTTGTACAGTGTGTAAAAGAATGTGACAATCATTTTATTGTTGGTGAAAGTAAAATGGAAAGGTAAAGACTGCCTATGAAAGGAAGCTGTCAGAAGGTTTCCTATGTCAATCCTTGATACATGCCTGATAAATGTAGCTCATTTTTGCATCAGTGTTTGTTCTTTAGAGATACTATTATCTTTATGCAAACAAGGGGACTTTCATAATAATCCTGTCATAGTACCGCATTAGAAACCAGTGATTTTCTTAAAAGTTAGTGAGTCCTACCTAATATATTAGATTAAATTTGGTATACCACTTATTCCTACTAGGGGCTGGAACCTATCACAGCTGACATTGGGCAAAAGGTAGGGTACACCCTGGACAGGTTACCTGTCCATTACAGAGCCACATAGAGACAAAACACACACACACATCCATTCCTAGTGATAATTTAGTCTCCAGCTGAACTAACTTGTTTGTTTGGTACTGCGGGTGAAAGTTTTTAGTAACAGTAGAGAATTCACACAAACCCAGGGAGAACATGGAATCTCCACACAGAGATTCCCCAGTCCCCTGGGGAATCAAACTAGGTACCCTCTTGCCTAGTGATGACAACACTAACTACCACACCATCATGCAGCCAAATCAGAACACAATTAAATCCAATTAATTCATTCCCAAATTTGCCCAATTCATACAAAGCCAACAATCCATGCATTTTCTGAACCCGCGAGAGGTTCCGCCAGTCCATCGTAGGGCAACACAGAGACAAACAAAGACAATCAACCACGCACACTCACTCCTAATGGCAATTTGGAATGTCCAATCAATTTTTTGGAGGCGGGAAGAAGCCAGAAAACGAGAGACACGCAGACACTGGGAGAGCATGCAAACTCCACACAGAAAGGTCCTGGTTCCACCAGGGACTTAAGCCCGGAACCCTCTTGCTGTGAGGCGATGGTGCCAACCACCGCACCACAGAGCCATACAGAGCCAATTTTTTTCAAATGTGCACAATTAACTAAACAAACTGATTTTGCTGGAACATCAAACAATTGCATCTAATAATTAGACTCAGGGAGCTTGGCTAACCACCTTGACCAGCTAGGGGGTGAGAGGACAGGAAAGTGTGACAGTGAACACTGTGGCACAAGCCAAGGAATACTGGCTGTGAAAGAAAGAGGTTCATGAGTTTGTGACAACATATTGCTTGGAGGGTCAAATTGAGAAGACTGTATTATGGGAGGTCCCTCAGCAGTCCAATGTGAGTCACCTGATCCCTTACTTTCTGTAATATTTGTGAAAAATTCCAGTTATGAACCTAATCTAAAACATCTGCTAACAACAAGCAAAGCTGCTGTTTAAGATCAAAGTAATGTGTTTGGAAAATATCTGAGATATCATGGAGTTTTGATCTAAAATTATAATTCTATTCTAACTATATTATAAAAATCAGTGAGAAATTTAAATTTCAAGTTCCAATCACAATTTACCAACAAGTCAATGAAGAAAAGTTAAAACTTCAGAATTATGACCTCTCCTACTTGTGCTCATCAGAACTCTGACTTGAGAACATCTATTTTTCTTTATATCTTAATGGGATGACTTTCAAAAACAATAGTTTCTGTATGATACCTGTGATTGGATTTTTTTTCTTTATGGCTGCAGAATTGTATTCAAAATACATAATTTGCTTTGCTAAGGGAAGATTTATGGATGAAAAGCCCCCCTTGGTTAGAGTTTGATTGATTGATTGAATTGATTTTTATTTCAGTGATTTACATGTATCAAACAATGCCAAACCTAAATTGGGGACCTGGAAAAGAGATAGCAAATAAAAAGAAACCACCCAGAAAGGATAAAGATCCTGAAAGAAAGAAAGAAAGAAAGAAAGAAAGAAAGAAAGAAAGAAAGAAAGAAAGAAAGAAAGAAAGCAACAAAATTATACAACCATCTGCTATCTCTGTAAAAAAAAAAAATTAGAAATGGGCATAGAACCTGGGGAGCCCACTATAGAGAAAACTACACATGGGCTCAGAAGATCACAGAGGAAGCCCCAGACAGGAGTCCCCATGGTCATAGGGCAGAGGTCCCCCACCAAACCTTGACCAACAACCACCCCAGGAACAGCATAGATCAGTCAGAGGACAGCAAACGCCAGAAACAGATCAAACCACAGCTGCAGCCAACCAAATCTGGTATAAGCAATGATCCATTCTCTTCACATTCTTGCTGGACAATTAATACAGCAGCGGGAGGTGCAAATGTGCACAAATGTGGCCTAACACTGACACTGCACTATGCCTGCTTTCTTTGATAGCTTGAAGTTACTGCGTGCACATTCATTTATATATATATATATATATATATATATATATATATATATATATATATACACACTCACCGGCCACTTTATTAGGTACACCTGTCCAACTGCTTGTTAACACTTAATTTCTAAGCAGCCAATCACATGGCGGCAACTCAGTGCATTTAGGCATGTAAACATGGTCAAGACAATCTCCTGCAGTTCAAACCGAGCATCAATATGGGGAAGAAAGGTGATTTGAGTGACTTTGAACGTGGCATGATTGTTGGTGCCAGAAGGGCTGATCTGAGTATTTCAGAAACTGCAGATCTACTGGGATTTTCACGCACAACCATCTCTAGGGTTTACAGAGAATGGTCCGAAAAAGAAAAAACATCCAGTGAGCGGCAGTTCTGTGGGCGGAAATGCCTTGTTGATGCCAGAGGTCAGAGGAGAATGGCCAGACTGGTTCGAGCTGATAGAAGGGCAACAGTGACTCAAATAACCACCCGTTACAACCAAGGTGGGCAGAAGAGCATCTCTGAACGCACAGTACGTCGAATTTTGAGGCAGATGGGCTACAGCAGCAGAAGACCACACCGGGTGCCACTCCTTTCAGCTAAGAACAGGAAACTGAGGCTACAATTTGCACAAGCTCATCGAAATTGGACAATAGAAGATTGGAAAAACGTTGCCTGGTCTGATGAGTCTCGATTTCTGCTGCGACATTCGGATGGTAGGGTCAGAATTTGGCATCTACAACATGAAAGCATGGATCCATCCTGCCTTGTATAAACGGTTCGATGCTGGTGGTGGTGGTGTCATGGTGTGGGGAATATTTTCTTGGCACTCTTTGGGCTCCTTGGTACCAATTGAGCATCGTTGCAACGCCATAGCCTACCTGAGTATTGTTGCTGACCATGTCCATCCCTTTATGACCACAATGTACCCAACTTCTGATGGCTACTTTCAGCAGGATAATGCGCCATGTCATAAAGCTGGAATCATCTCAGACTGGTTTCTTGAACATGACAATGAGTTCACTGTACTCAAATGGCCTCCACAGTCACCAGATGTCAATCCAATAGAGCATCTTTGGGATGTGGTGGAACGGGAGATTCGCATCATGGATGTGCAGCCGAAAAATCTGCGGCAACTGTGTGATGCCATCATGTCAATATGGACCAAACTGCCTGAGGAATGCTTCCAGCACCTTGTTGAATCTATGCCACGAAGAATTGAGGCAGTTCTGAAGGCAAAAGGGGGTCCAACCCGTTACTAGCATGGTGTACCTAATAAAGTGGCCGGTGAGTGTATATACATATATGAATGTGCACGTGGTGGAGATCTTTCAAGAGACATCCGAGGCTTGTGAAGAGTCAACAAAGAGTACTTTACCCTTGAGATGAAACAGTATTCAGCTCCTGTTGGCATATAATGTCAGAGGACTTCTTACTCTTACCAATTACGGCAGATAAAGCAGTAAACCTATCTTTCTAAGAACATACAGTACATACTTAAATCCTTATAAGTAATCCCTGCATCTTTCATGCCATTTATGTGTATTTGAACTTTCTATAAATAGTCTGAACGCTTAACAATGCAGCTACTGTTAAGTGTTGTTTTAAACACACCTTTAAACTTTAGGGTTACGTTTTCCATTTTTACAAAATGTGAAATTTGACCCAGATATTTTCAACCCCTGTAATTACAACATGAAATGTTTCTGCAGTTTGTTTGGTATTAGTATAATTAATACAAGTTATTAATACCTTGATGCATGTCAAGTTTTCTGGCCTCTACAAATCACCTTAGCTTCTGCCCAAACTTGACAAGGGCTTGCTCCCATCAAAGAAATCCAGGACCAACTCTTCTCAGTGTCATCTTTTCATTTTATTTCTCTTTTCTCTTTTTTTTTTCTTTAAATCACTGTACTTTTCAATACATGACACCCAAGCAGGTTGAAAACCTACAAACAAACAAATTACAAATTACTTTTAAGTCATCAAAAAAAATAAACAAAATAAACTACTTTCATAAATCAATTTTTGTAAAGCCAGCTAAGTCCTCCGAATACAGGTTTAAAGTTCAGTTCCTACCAGTGGTATTTCTGCAGGAGCTTGAAGATGAGGTCTTTGTTTGTAGAGATTCTTTCAACACAGGTGTGCTGAGTAGACTTATAGGCTCTTGAAGGCCTGAGTGAGAGACGGGTGTGCTTGATTTTCTGTAGGCCACGTGCCAGCTGGGTGGAGATGGTATTGCACTCACACAAATACACCAATTGCTGTTTTAACTTGACAATGCAAAAATAATAGACAAATCAAGATACAATTGTTGAAAAAAATGTGTTTATTTTTTGTTATTCTGAAACTGCCAATCAACATCTTTGTTCAACTTGTAACAGCAAATGTGCATTTTAATTTCAATATAACTCCCAATACATACACATTGACTGAAATGTCACTATTATGTTTGTTGAAGCCTCAGGCTGCTTTTAAAGCAAACACAGAAATTGGTTTAGGAACTTTGTTAGCTGGGAATTTAGTAACAAGTTATATAATTGTGTGTCATTCTATTTAAAAAACATAATTGGTCTGGGAGAGGAAGGAATGCCCAGCATAAACTGAAACAAGAAAACATAAACATTAAACTTGTGCTTTCATATTTGTACATATTACTTGTGCATATGTATAGTTCTGTTATGAACTTTACACAAACCTTCAGCGCTTTAAAAGAAATGTAGTCACTGTTTCAACATGCGTGATTGATAAATCATTATCAAGGTACACTCAATTCTTCAATGCATATTTCATGTTCTATTTAGTGCAAAAACTCCACACAGCAAAAAGTCCAGTGTTAATTTAACTCCCACAGATTTGATTTTAACACTTTTTCAGTGTTTATATAGTCCACACTCTTTCTGAGTTAAATTAACACTTTCAATATAGTTAAAATTTTAACACTTTATCAGAGTTACTTATTTAACTCACAAAACAGGGTTCATTTAACACTGTGGGATATAATGGATAACACTGATCCAAGAACAAAAATTTACCACTTTGTTAGTGTTGATTTAACACTTTCAAGTGTTATTAACTCCAAAAGATTTTACTTTATGATTAATTATAATTATTAAGAAAAAAAATTGACACAAGTAAATCAATTTTGAACACTTTATTTTTGCAGCTGTGTTTCCAACATTTTAAATTGTGGTACAATGAACAAACATTCATTAGAAACGCCATAAGAGTTTTGAATATCAAAAGGCTTATGAAATTTAAGTTCAGGGATTTTTACTAAATGCCTTTCTTCACTTTGAACAATCCTGAAAGCATGATGATGATCATCAAATGTTTCTGTGAATAGCTGTTTAGATAACAAAAGAAAGGTATTGTCAACTAAAAGTACATCACTTATCTGACAAAATACTGGCATCTCATCTTGAATTGTGCTGCAAACAGCAAGTCCTGGTCTGTATTCAACACCCTCAACTCTAACCCAGCTGGTTGAAAAAACATCTCCTGATGAAATCATTTGAAGCATTTCTTTGTTCACCACATCTTCATCTTTAAGTGAAAATGGTTTGAGTGGCCCATGCTCATTTTCTTTAATACTTATTGTTTCCCAATGATAAGCTATGGCCATCTGATGCTTTTTCGCAAGTGATTTGGTTATATTTTTAAAGTTTTTAAAATATTCTTTAAACATTTTGTGTTTAGCCTCAAACCTCATAGACCACATATGTAACAATGGACCTATTTTCCTAATGGAAGATGGATAGTGGATCATAAAATGATGCTTAGGTATCAAATTTCGATGTGGATATAGGAACTTAAAGAGTCTATGGTGTTCAACAATCAAATGCTTCAAATATATCGTCATACCCATAGTGAGAATAGGAGAAAAGACAATGTTCATTATTTCTAGTAACAACAGTAACAAGTACCAGTTTTTATCTCCTGTAGGAATGATGTCCCCAAACAAAAGTGGAATGTTTTTGACAAGACACAATGTCTGAACAGAATTCAAACCTATACTATTTCCAGCACTCTCCAAAATAATTTTTGTGGGACGGTTCTTTCTTTCTAAATACCCATAATCAAAACTATAAATCCTGGAAAGTAAATCTTGTTGTGATATGAAGTTTTGAGTAAGATATTCAAAAAGTAATTTGATCTCATACTGAGCAACCCCCTCAAGAAGATCGTGCATTATATCAAAAGAATAATTGTTGGAAACATGAAAATAACTCAATGAATTCAGTGAAGAATTTTTCTTCAAACCATACAAAGACTTTAGCTGTGGGTTTTCTTTAAGAGATTTATAAAGCATTTCAAAATGTGTCTTTTCTCTAAGTACTATCTTAGGATCATCCTCACTGAATACAGTTTGACAGTCACTTTTTTCAATTAAACAAAGTCTACAAAAGTAGTGACTACTAAAAGATTCATTAAAACCAAGAATTGTGTGCATCCCTAAATTATCTCCGGTGATTTGGGATATTGTGCCATATACTGGTTCATCGCAAAATGGAAGACTAAGGCCTTGGCTTTCCAGATTTTTTAGATCTTTCATTAATGGCTCCAGAATAGAATCAAAACCATATTTGTGAAGATCTTGTGCATGAAATAGCGATATCAAATGAATATTCATTAAAGCTGAATTAAATTTAGGAGGCAGGTTTCTTAGAACAAAGTAGAGACAGCCAATTTTGTGAATTCCATGTTTTGAGCCCAGGGGATTGGCTGGTTCAAAATCGTCATAAAATATTTGAATTTGTAATGCAGCTTTTTTTATTGAAAACAAAGGATGTGTTTTATAATAGCTTCCGTCAGAAAAGTCTGTGTAAGTGTTTTTCTCTGATCCATAATCTTTCTTAATTATAGTACAAATGTTTTGATTTCTGCACATGAACTGCAATGTTTCCAATATCGGCACATATACAAACGTATCCTTCACAGGTACCTGATCATATGTACCAGATTTCTGATTCAGCCTACTATCATATCTTACTCCCAGTGTTATCTCCACGGGCTCAACAACACCCCATTTAAGATTGAAATATTTGTTTCGCTTCCATTCTGTATTTAGGTTTGAGAATGGGTTTTCAAATTGTTCAAATGACTCATTTATCACAGAAATATTGGGATCACTTTTGGGTAATGCAGATATAGCGGTTTCCTTTGCTTTTAAGTGAATCTTGTTTGTTAGCTCTTCTAAATCCCCCACAATTGACGACACTAGACTGCCAGAGATTCCACTGCCTTGTAATTTAGCCACTATAGATGCACACATCTCTTTAGTTTGATCTTTAGAAATCTGTGAGGAGGTGCTCTCATGAGAAGGATCAGAGGAACAGCACTGATTTAAAGGGGTTAACTGGTCATCCAAAACATCTGTTTGACATGTCACAACTGTATTACAAGATGAAGAACTTGGAATAGCTGAACTTTGTGAAATTTGCTGAACATTGCTATGAACATTATTAAGATGCTTTCGAAAACCCGTGTATGTCAGAAACTGATGCCTGCAGCCATGCTGAGAACATAACAATTTGAATTTTGGTCCAGGACAATAACTATGTTCAAGTCTTAAATGTGAGACCAACTTCTGGCTGCTTGGATACAGTTTTTGACACATAAAACAGGTCAACATTTTGTAGCCTGACTTACTCACAAGAGAGCACAAGGGACTGGTTTAGCAGCCTTGCTCTCATGTCCCTAACTCTGGGCGATTCTTTAATTTTGCCCACGTCAATGTTATACACTGTTGTCTGCAGAAATGTGTAGAAATTCATCAATGCAGCATCATAAGAGACATTAAACACAAAATGTGCTTTGAAAAGCTCATCGAATGCTCCAAGAGAACCATTTGTCTGGCATGGGATGAGGCACTTATCCATGACGATGTAGAAGCTGTCAATCTTGCTTTTCTGACGCCCAACAGCAAGGAGGTATGGCTGCAGACCCCATTGACCCCGGAGATGCTCCTCTAAACTGCAGCATGACTAAAATGAAAAAGATATACACCAAACATAAGAAACAAAACATATAGCTTTACGATACATGTTACATAAAAAATAAATTTAAGTATGCCCAGACATCTTCAAAGCTGTCATTCAAACATCTGTATTTATACATGTCTATAAAAGGAAATAGACAAATAATTTTGCATATTTTAAATTTAAATTACCTTATGAAAGACAACAAGTCTCTCAACTGCATCACTTGCACTGATTTTTGGAGACTTCTGTCCTCCTGGTTGCGGTGGAAGGAGATGTAAGAGAAGTAACAGCGAGGCCATTTCTTGGTCATAGCCTGAAGACAAATTTATAAAAGTTTTCAGATATAATATCAGAACTTTATGAGTACTCTGAACAGTCAACTATCTACAGATATATCTAGGTACTTACTAGATGTGTTGGCGAGGTCATCGCTATGAAGACTTTCCGCTGATTGCACCAAACTTCTCAACTCAGGTGTAGAAGTTAAACGCTTAGCCTCCTTGATGACATTTGGTTTGAAGATCACATCCCACTTCTGCAGCAGTCTGGATGAGGTTTCTTCACTGAACAGAAGACTGAAGTCTTGATCAATCTTTAATAACATGTAGAAATCAAATCATTATAAGAAGGTAAAAATCCACATTTAAAGACTTTCACAACTCACTTGAACACTTACCAATCCTTTTGTGTCCAGGAACCTCTTGAACGTTGCCAGAATATCATTTCTTCCACTGGCATCTTTAATAAGCTTGTGACGGTACTCAAAAGTCTCTCTCATCTTCTGAAAGATCACGGACCTGTCTGTGGTGTGGTTAAGCAGAGATATGGCCTCCTGACAGGCATTCCCATCAAGTTGTTTTTCAACAATCACAGTTCTCTGTATATTTGGGCCGCCAGATGAAGTGTAATTGGTGCTGCTTAGTGGCACAAGAGATCCTCTTCGAATCTTCCTTAGGACCGTTTTAAGACGCCATGAAATGTATCCAGTGCTGCTTGCTGCATCATAAAAGTGCTCCTAAAAAGTAAGAAAAAGAAGAGAACAAAAATTAAATGTAAAATCAGTTTTGAGTCATAAAATAAAAGAGCATGTTTGATTGTAGAAACAAACAAACAAAAAAAAACATTACATAGCCTTTTTTGGTGTATGGATCCTTGAGGGATGGGAAGAGTGTCACTATTCCAAAGGCATACTTCTCTCTGATTGCTTTAGTGGGGAGGTGCCTAACAGCAGATTTTAAATAGGTGATTAAACATTTTCTCCAATTATTATACCTACATAAATTAAACATTGTAAAAACAAACATACCCATGTTTATCAATCATGTCAGCCACCAGTATGTTCACCATTTGTCTTCTTGTGGCATCAGTTAAGGTTTCTGTAGTTTCATACTCCTGCAGAATTTCTTCACCACCAGACTTGGTTTGTAGGACACCTTCAACCAGCTATAAAATGAATTAATAATAATAAATAAATAAATAAAAACAGGAAATATGCAATATGCAGATTAACAAAATATGACAAAACATGTCTGGGCATACAAAACAGAATTTAGAGGCAGACAAAAAATATTGTTACATTCTTAGCAGACACTGAGTTATTAGGATTCTCAGTTTTTTGCTTCTTGTGTGGCATCTCATCCAATAGTATGGTTGATGTTGATGCATTTGAGTTGAAGCTCGAGTCGGACTCAGAAGCAGATGACCATTCTGAGAACTCTGAAGAGAGACAATAGACATCAGTGACATTCTTTGGTAAAATCTGTATAACAGTTGATTTAATTTGCTTTGGTATCTCACCATCATAGCAGAAAACTGTCAGTACCACATTGCCTTGTCTAAGGAGGTCACTGAATATTTCTTCGTCAACTTCAGTATCTGTTGCATCTTTGTATCTCACTTTGCCATCAGGTGGCAGGCAAAATCGTTCAATGACTGAAAAAACAAGGCAAGATTTAGAGCCTAATTCTGTAATTAGCTGGATTTTTTAAACTAACAGTTACTTGATATTGATCATGCGATTAATATGAAACATATTAATGAAAATACAATGGGTTACTCTTTTTACTAACCACAAATGTGTAAAATGTGTGTGAAATAGACATACATCGAAAAGAATAATGCCCATGCCCTACACAGATGTTTGATAAATAACAAACCTTTCTCATGAAACTGATTAAAGTCAAACAGCCCTTCGACCTCCTCCAACTTCACGTACTTTTGCAGGTCACCATACTTTACATGGATCAGCATTTTATTTAAGCATGGGATAAACCTAGACAAAGCAAAATAAGGTATAGGTCAAACGTTCACCTCGCTGTAACGTTCCTCGGCTATTTGTGGCGCGTGACTTCGGCTCGTTGATGTTCCATGGAAGCTAATAGTCATTACCTCTTACATTCATAAGGCCAAAATTATCATTTTAAACGGCAAAAAATAGAAGTATATTTTAGTATATGGTCCGACAAAATATGTTTTGTAAGAATTACCATGATAATATCAGGTGTAAGTGCTACTAGCTACCACGTGGGCTAATTGCTAACACATTGTGTAAAATTGTTGCAAAATGGACATATTCAGCTGCCTTTCAATTATGTGGTAATTAGAAGAAGAAGTCAAGTCACTCACTCTGTCAATGTAATAGTGCTGGACAAAAAATTTAGTAAATTGGACACTTACCGTGTAGAACAGGAGATTAACAAAATGGAGCCGTGTTCAGATTGAAATCAAACGAAGACTCTGAAACGGAGGGGAGGAGCTTATTTTCCTCCCAGCAGAGTTGATTCAACACCAATGCAATCAACTCTGCGAAATAACTCCAACACTGGACTTCATTTAAATCGCTAAATGTTAAAAAAACACTTAATGAGTTAAAATTAACTCTGACACGTCTAACCCTGAAATTTTAACTCTCTACTTTTTGCTGTGCACATCTTTTCTCCACATCAATATTTTAGTATTTGTATATGTACATTTTAGTACCCCTTAAACTTGTTTCTCCATATCACTCTACCTTTGCTTTTACAATTTACCTTTTTTGTGTATTAATTGAGTGGACAATATAGGGTTTATTTCTCTTCTGTGTTTATGTTTGTGTTTATGCATTTGGCAGACGCTTTTTATACAAAGCAACTTACAACGTAGACACAATGTTACAGTTATCAATCTGACAATAAGCACTATAGAGGAAAAACCCTAGTCAGAGCCAGTGGTGACATTGAAGAGATAGAAGAGATAAGGAAGTATAGAAAGACTAGTAGAGGGGGTATAGAGGTATGGGTAAGAGTTAGGATAGGAGATGATCTTTGAAGAGGTGGGTCTTTAAGCGTTTCTTGAAGATGGACAGGGACGCAGCTGTTCTTGTAGCACTTGGTAGATCATTCCACCACCTTGGAACAACACATGAAAACAGTCTGGATTGTCTTAAGCGTGGTGAAGGCACTGCTAGATGCCAATCCATTGATGACCGGAGTGACCAAGTTTTGACATAAGACTTTGCAAGTGGGTTCAAGTAGATGGGAGCCGTACCCTTAACCCTGTAATGCCAAATGTATCATATTTGATTCATACGGTTTCTGAAATGTTTTGCGTCTGACACCTTTTGCATAATTTAATGGTAAAAACTTTGCTCAAAATCCTATTGTACCCAATCAGATACACTTGATAACAGGGGGCAGAAGACTACACGAAAAACAATCTTGACTCATCGCATAGTAAGAAATTATTAATATTGAAAAAGTAGTTTGGGTTTTTCTTTTTACATATTTTGTTAAAAGGCCAAATAAGGAATTCAAACAAAAAAAAAAAGGAATTTTCTGTTTGGTTTTATTCTTGGATCGGGCTTTAAAGGGCTAAACACTTTGTAGGCTAGCATCAGACACTTGAATTTGATGCCAGCAGCCAGGGGTTACCAGTGAAGCTCAATGAACAAAGGGGTGACATGAGACGCTTTGGGCTGATTGAAGACCAGACCCATCGGCGCGTTATGGATGATTTATAAAAGTTTTATTGTACAGGTTGGGAGACCAGTGAGGAGTGCGTTCCAATAGTCAAGGTGAGAACTGCTGTCCATTTCAGTATACAGTTCTGGTTGTGAATCATAGACCTATAGCAGTTCCAGGATCCGACCTATGGATCTCCACTCTTCTTTCTGTCAATTATTAGGCAATGATGAGACCCTGAAGCTTGACTCCTCTCCCTGTCAACAGTGATGTGCATCCTTCCACAACCCCTCCCCTACCATTTCAACTACATCATAGTGCTAAACATTGTAGTGCCAGAGGTGCCTTTTTCCTCAAGACATACTGCAGTGATGTGTATTCTTCGTGTAGCAGGAGGTCCAGTAGATATGATGACTGACTCATCTCCCTGTCTGTCAAAAATTATGTGTGTCCTTTCAAAACCCCTCCTCTACTATTTTAACTACATCTTAGCACTAAAAATAGTTGTTCTATAGGTGCCTTTTCCCCCAGTTTTTTCTTCTTTAGTAATTCATTTATTTTATTTTCATTTATTGTTGGTAATATTTACTTTCAGCCGCTGTCTGTGCGAGCAAACAAGGGGAGTGCATGGGTGACTGTGGATGGAGCTGGGCTGTAAATGGGGGTCAGGGGGGCTGACAGGTTGTTGCTCCTAGTATCTTTGGGGCTCTGCTCAGTAACCACAGGGGCTCTGACCCAGGACTCCTCTGCTGTCCTCTGGGGGGAAGTGTGTGAGGGCTGTGTGAGTTCTATGAGTTCTGTGCTCTGGGGGGCTCTTGATGTCCTGGGTTTTGGGGGGTGGTCTCTGCACCCCTATAGCTGAGCATAACTCATCAATTCATAGCATAACATATGTTTACCAGTCAACCATGACATCCTTCTGTCCATACTCTCATGCATGGGCATCAAAGGGAGAGCACACTCCTGGTTTGAAGGAGACATAGGGCAACCTTGGCGGAGTCCAACTCTCACCGGAAACGGATCGGACTTACTACCAGCAATGCGAAACAAGCTCTGCTGAAGCTCATGCTGAAAAAATGTTCATAATATCGGCACTTCCTTCTGTTCGTATTCTCTTAGTCACGGTTCCAAATTAGAATAAAAATAATGTTTTTGCAACTGGTTTAAGACACATTAATATTGTAAAAAAACAACCATGGTTGGTCTATGTTGTAAATGAAAATAACAACATTTTAAAAATCTCTTTTGAATTTTTATTCAAAGGATTTCCATAACATTAAAGCGCATGTAAACTGTGTGAACTTACAAAAGGGTTGCATGATCTAATGTGACAGTAACAACAAGGCTCCGCTTGATCTAATACAGAGATATTCAAAACTTTTGAAAGCAATTTCTAATGTCAATCCCCTCTAAACCTACCCCTTGTCCCAAAAGGAAAAAAAGCATTAAACACATTAACTCACGCACAAACAGAATTTCACCACTAAGGCATGAAAGAAGAGTTGCCTTGAAAATAAAGCCTTATAATCCCAGCTAATTCTGAAGTTCTCCATATCATTTGGTACTTCACAACTACACTTTCAACTAAACAGGTAGAGTTTATCTGTACACGAGGGCTTCTCCTGATGCCTCTCCCTTTTCATCTGCATCTGATAACATTTACCCTGTGCAAGTCAGACATCATCTAGCGAGCATGAGCTGCTAATTGAGCCAATGTGTTTGGACTTGTAGTAAGGCCTTGTCATGAAAATTGGATCTGCTGTACAGTTGGAATCTGAAACAAAGAACATTCAATTAAAGATCTGAATGAACTCTATGAGTTAACAATCCTTCAAGCACACACTAACACAAAATGTCATTTGACCCAATTCCATTCAACAACATATTGTACTTATTGTCTTATGTCATGTAAACAATTAACTTCAATATGTACACCATTAGGTTACAGGACTGCTTGTGTGCCATAACTTTTACCTGTTGATATGAGGTGGTGTACACCATGACATTTTGCTGCTGACCATCTGCTGTGATAATCCCAGCTGGAAGTGGATTTGCTACGAAAAAAAGAAACAGTGGAAGAAAGTTAAAATACAAAAATGGGGACAAATTATAAAACACAAACAATCTAATCAGATACTATTCCACTTACTGAAGCTATCCTCTGTGAGATCCTCACTCAGGCTTTCTCCTACTCCCACTCCGGGCATACCCTTCTCTCCTTTCATTGCCTTCAAATTTCACAAAGAAATCTAAGTGAAACATAGCACCAAATCTCACACAAGCAAGTAATTTGTTTTCGAATATGGGTGAATCGAATTCATACTCATATCACTTCATATTCAAAAATACAAACAATAATTGAAATTGGGTGATATGATTGTTGTGATTAGCACCGTTGCCTCACAGCAAGAGGGTTACCAGTTTGAATCCTCTAGGGACAGGGGGCTTTTCTGCTTGGAGTTAGCATGTTCTTCCCCTGCAAATGTTAGTTCTCTACAGGTATTACGGCTTCCTCCCACAGTCCAAAAATATGCATGTTAGGCTCATCCTTCAAATTGCTCTCAAGAGTGAGCGTGTGCACGTGTTTTTTTTTTATGTGGCCCTGTGAGGGACCTGTACACTCTGGAAAGGTCGGCATCCCGCCAAATGTCAGCTGGGATTGGTCACAGCCTATCCCATCCTTATACTATGAGTAACCAGTATAGAAATTTAATGGATTGATGTTTGAAATTAAATCTGAAGTGCAATTAGTTAAAGTGCAACTGCAGACAATTTAATGCCATGACTTACCTCTCTGAACTTCTGCAAGTACAGCTTTAGTGGATCCACATACATGTCGAAGCCAAGTGTGGACATGGCGAACAGGATATCCTCCCCATTGATGGTCTTCCTCTTCTCCTGATGGCAGCGTTCGCTTGCCTCAGATGTGATGAAACTTATAAACTCGCTCACACACTCTTGCACACACTCTTTGGCATCTTTGGCAATCTGTGGGGTAAAAACCATGATTTAAAAAAAACATACGAGAATTAAACTGGCTTTTAATTTCAGCAAGACACTGCAACATATCTAAACAATAGTGGTTGCAAAATAAAGATCTCTGATCTTTTATTGAAGACTTTCCCCCCAATGCATCAACTTGTAAATCTACAATGCTTTGGAATTTGGAAACTTTATAGAAGCAGTTTAGTTAAAAAAAGAAACTATACACAAAAAATCCATTGCTTTTTGCACAAGTTTCTTCATGACAAAGGACCTAACTGCCTATTTATCAAGGCTGCCTTTCTTCTGATAAATTACTAGTAACTGGTGATTTAAATTATAATGCCACACCTTGTTTTTAAAAAATTGAGTGTTCAAAAACATTCAAGTATTGAGAAAAGGCATTTATTAAAAAGAAACAACACTACAATTATTAAATAATTCCACACAAACCTTTCCAGTCTGAGGTACAGCATTCTTCATGATGCGAGCTACATTGGCAATGGGAAGATAGATATCCTGTTCCCTGTAATTCTCCTTCGCACCGCCGTCTTCATGATCATTCATATTATCTTCTCCATCATCTGACACAAAAAAACAGAAAAATAAAATCCTTACGGTATGAACTAAAAAATACATCACTCATGATAATGGAAACCTTAAACTAAAATGACTGTTAGTTTACTCCTTACCATCTTGTGGTTGGAGAACATAATGACTCGAAGCCATGTATTCTCCAGTGATACCCAGCTGAGAGGCATCCGTGGTTGAGCTGTCTCCATCCATCTGTAACAAACATACATAACAATTTATTTAAAAATGTAAAACAATAGCAACATGACTAACAAGTTTCTGTTGACAGGTAAGAATAAATGCTTGTTCTTAACCAGTAAAATTATTTATTCACTAAACTAATCAAAGGCACTTTTTCAGTCTCACAACAGCTGAGAACATTATTATTTCCCTGGCTGTGTCCATATCCTGTCATACAAGTTTCCTATTTAAAGACACTGATTAAGATATTATCTGAGAGTCACGTATTGAAATCACACATAAAGCATTAGTAAGAGCCATATTTCACATTCCTCATAGTAAATATTAAACACACAGTAAACAACACAATAACAGATATTTTGGGGAGTACATAATTTGAATCAAGAAATTTACAAGCTTTTTCTTATAACTTTGACTCCTATTTTATCCAAGTTTAGTATAAGGTTATCTGTTTTCATGATCAAATATGCACTTAAGCATAGGAACAAAAACACAATGTTGTAAATCCAAAACTACTGCTACTACAAACTATAAAGTTCCTCAGACTAATGGGGAAAAACCCATATTACAGTTGAATGGTGACATAACCAAACAATAATCAATGCCTCAACCTCTCAATCTGACTTTTTATCCGTTTTAGAATTCACGACGACGGTTGTTTCAGTGTTAAGTGAGAAAATTCCTTGAGATATTACACTGTGATGAAGCTGTGAATTTGTGGTCAACATTTACACATGGCCATGTATCCGTAAAGTTTAAACACATATGGTTTAACTTCCCACTGTATGTTCAATGATTTGCTATTACAGCAGAGTCCTTTTTTTCCTGTTTTAATAAATTTACTATTCTGGGTGTTCACTGTGAGGAACACAAGTTCTTTTCTAGCGGTGCACACCGAAGACTACCAAAAGTAACCACCACCTTCAACATGAATTTAAAAATATGGGTTTACGGGTTGACGTATTTTAATTGGGAAGTAACGATGGAATGGAATTTTCAAACAGTTGTTAAATCATAGTCTCCTGCTAAAAACAATTATATGTATGCTATGTTTGACCGTATGCAAACTGGCGGTGCGTTTTTTAGCTACCGTTAGCCAATGTTAACGACGACTCTGAGCTAGCATAAGCAATTTGACTGTCCAGAATAAAACGTAGATTTCAGGAAATTTCAGGAAACAGGTAGTACTACGGGAGATTACCTTCAGTGGTTAACCTAGTCAAATACATAGTGCAACCTGCATAGATTCTCATTTTAAATCCATGGCAACTGGTGTCGGCTTCGGCCTGTTCTTTGTCATGCACAACAGAGCAAGATGTAGCTGGGCCGAAATGTTGAACTGTTAATATTACATTTTAGCCTGAAAGATACTTCCTGATGAGCATCCCTGATTCACTCACACAACAAATTAAATTCAGACAGAGACGGACATTTCCATTCGAGCTAACGAGGAATCGGTTAGCAATCATTGGCCGGAGCCATGCACAAACCTGCAATGAAGCCCTGGTTGGTTACCTTCCTGAGACGGCTGTTTGGTTGGACAGAAAATGGCTGCGAAGAACCAGTCCCATTGCTGAGCAGTAGCTGCAGTACCGCGTGTGATCACCAGAGGACCGTGTTACCTTGCGTAATCTCTTGAAATATCCCACATCAGGAAATTAAAAATGAAGGCAAAAGACTGTTTTGGGAAGTAATAGCAGTGTAAAGGAAACTCGTTAAATATTACTTATGTTCTTCTATGTTGTAGTCTCAGTGATGTTTTGGTCAATGGGAGTTCAATTCTTTCCTACATTTATCGAAGCAATGGAACGAATCTGCTAAAGCGTGATGTCCGGGAAAATAATCTTCCAAACCTTTAACGTTTACTAAATTAGTGTTCATCTGCTGTTCTTCTAATAAATCTCAAAATGGCTTCAGTTATCAAAATTCTTGTAAATATTTATCCTTTGAATTTACATAAATGGTAAATTACAGGATATTTTGGAAGTTGATGTGCAATATTCTAAATTTAGGATTCCCCTTAAATGTGACACGTCATCGTTCATGTGGGTCATTTTAAAAGAATCAGCACAGGTCCGGCATCTCACTGAGTTACCCATCAGAAACAACTACCATTAGCTTGAAATCATTGCTGCTGCAGCACTTATTTAATCTTAAATTGAACTTGAATTTATGTTTTTTAGAAAGGAAAAATCTTCATTGAAAAAGAGAATTTCATGAATGGAAAGGGTGCACATATTGAGTTTCAATATAGAAATGACAAACTAAAGTAATTTGAGTAATTTTTCCTGCTGTGTGTTTTATCGTGACGGAGGTGGCTGGGGTGAAAGTCCAACCTTGTTTAATGTTTGTTGATTCTTCGTTTAACCTTTTGCAGTTTCTAAGATTGTGGCAGCGAAACATGGACCCACCAGCACGGCCGTCACTGGGACTTTATGACTATGACTATGATTTTTTGGTTATCGGAGGGGGCTCAGGAGGTCTGGCAGCTGCAAAGGTTAGCTTTTTTATGATTTGCTTTGCAAAGAGGAAGCATAGAGCTTTGCTATGAATTTCTAAAAACTATTTGTTTCATCTTGTTTTTAAACCACAAAGCTTTAGTTTAATGTATGAATGAAGAACGAATTGTTCAAATAAATCTAAATATCCTCAATCATAGCATATATTATACATTTAGACGCTATCCAAAAAAAAAACTGAATACGGCAGTGCATATTTCACACTAGTAGTAGATATATCATACTATGTACCATTCCAAAAATACAAATAGATAGAAAATATTACAGCTAAGGCGCTGTAGCATTTCAAATCTACAGTTGTGGTCAAAAGTGTACATACACTTGTAAAAAATCATAATGTTATGGCTGTCTTGAGTCTTCAATAAGTTCTACAACTCTTATTTTTCTGTGATAGAGTGATCGGAACACATACATGTTTGTCACAAAAAACAGTCATAAAGTTTGGTTCTTTCATAAATTTATTATGGGTCTGCTGAAAATGTCACCAAATCTGCTGGGTCAAAAATATACATACAGCAACATTAGTATTTGGTTACATGTCCCTTGGCCATTTTCACGGCAACTAGGCACTTTTGGTAGCCATCCACAAGGTCCTGGCAAGCTTCAGGTCAAATGTTTGACCACTCTTCTTGACAGAATTGGTGCAGTTCAGCTAAATGTGATGGTTTTCTTGCATGAACCTGTTTCTTTAGCACTGTCCACATGTTCTCAATGGGGTTTAAGTCAGGACTTTGGGAAGGCCATTCTAAAACCTTAATTCTAGCCTGGTTTAGCCATTCCTTTACCACTTTTGATGTGTGTTTTGGGTCATTGTCTTGTTGGAACACCCAACTGCGCCCAAGACCCAACCTTCGGGCTGATGGTTTTAAGTTTTCCTGCAGAATTTGGAGGTAATCCTCATTCTTCATTATCCCATTTACTTTCTGCAAAGAACCAGTTCCACTGGCAGCAAAACATCCCCAGAGCATAATACTACCACCACCATGCTTGACAGTAGGCATGGTGTTCCTGGGATTAAAGGCCTCACCTTTTCTCCTCCAAACATATTGCTGGGTGTTGTGGCCAAACAGCTCAATTTTTGTTTCATCTCACCAGAGAACTTTCCTCCAGAAGGTTTTATCTTTGTCCATGTGATCAGCAGCAAACTTCAGCCGAGTCTTAAGGTGCCTTTTCTGGAGCAAGGGCTTCTTTCTTGCACGGCAGCCTCTCAGTCCATGGCGATGTAAAACACGCTTGACTGTGGAGACTGACACCTGTGTTCCATCAGCTTCCAAATCCTTGCAGACCTGCTTCTTGGTGATTCTTGGTTGACTCTTGACCATCCTGACCAATCTCCTCTCGGCAGCATGTGATAGCTTGCGTTTTCTTCCTGATCGTGGCAGTGACACAACTGTTCCATGCACTTTATACTTGCGTATAATTGTCTGCACAGTTGCTCTTGGGACCTGTAGCTGCTTTGAAATGGCTCCAAGTGACTTCCCTGACTTGTTCAAGTCAATAATTCGCTTTTTCAGATCCACACTGAGTTCCTTTGACTTTCCCATTGTAGCTTTTGTAGCTGAGTCTAATCACTGGGTCAAATGAGCCCTATTTAAATGGGCTCATGAGAAGTCAACAGCTGTAGTCAATCAGAATCACTTAGAAGAAGTGAAGAGGCCATGACATGAAGCTAATTTGATTGACACAACTCGCTACATCACCAAAATTGACATATTTTGTTGCTGTATGTATATTTTTGACCCAGCAGATTTGGTGACATTTTCAGCAGACCCATAATAAATTTATGAAAGAACCAAACTTTATGACTGTTTTTTGTGACAAACATGTATGTGTTCCGATCACTCTATCACAGAAAAATAAGAGTTGTAGAACTTATTGGAAACTCAAGACAGCCATAACATTATGATTTTTTACAAGTGTATGTACACTTTTGACCACAACTGTATGTAGGTTATCATGAAAAATCTATATAAAAAAAAACTACATCACAGACAAGCAACTAAGGTGTTTCTTCCTTTGACAACTGCAAAAAAAGTCATCACACAAGTACTTTTCAATTTAACAAGATAAATAATGTTGTAGGCCTAATTATTATTATTTTTCATGATTTGTAATTTATCATATGGCCCCCAGGCCTAGTGTTTCAGAGAGCAATAAAAGCACATCAGCATTATAAGAGATAGCTCATATGTTGTGAGGATCAGTAACTACTGTCTAACTGTTAGTAGGCATTATGTCAAATCCTGGTTTCAATATATTTAATTTCTCAAGCACAAACATAAGCATGAGGAGCTAAGCTTCTACCATTTTCTTTCTGTGTGTTTTACTGTTACTGACAAAACAACTCTGAACTGAGTAGCAGTGATTGAAAAGCTGTTAACGGGATTATATGGAATAATAAAATCAAACCAGCAATCTCTGGTTCATAATCACAATTGCTTTTTCAATATCAAATGTGCATCCAGTACACAGAGATGTTAAAATAACTTGTTAAAGAGATGAGTAAGTGTTTTACTTGTGGTGAATCTGTACTCAATAAGAATAGGTAAGAGTGAGTAGCACTGGTTCTACTTGTTTAAATTATTAATAGTAAGACAGAGGTTGAATTGGTAAAGGGTGATCAGGATGGTTCTGTATTTTAATGTCACACATGTCTCACAAAAAAACTTTAGCAAGGGAAGCAATGCTTGTTGGTTTTTGCACACGCACTTTGAAAGGATAGGAATCAGCTTTCACTGTGCAAATAGAGCCTGGGGTAGTGGCTCAAAGGGGAAAAGTCATATTGAAAGGTGAAAAACTCAAGAACATAAAATCAGCCCTCATTCAATCAGACAACAAATTCAATTCAGACAGAAATGGACATTTCCATTCAAGCTAACGAGAAATTGGTTTGTAATCATTGGCCAGGGCCATGCACAAAGCTACAATGAAGCCCTGGTTACCTTCCTGAGATAGCTGTGTGGTAGGACAGAAAAAGGCAGTGATATAATAAGTCACAGTGCCTAGCAGCGGCTGCAGTACCGCATGTGATCACCAGAGGACCGTGCTACCTTGTATGTAGCCTCTACCTTTTGGCTAATAAGTACAACGGGTATATATTCCTACTCACACAAGGGCTGTAGTCTAAGAGTCATTATTTTCTATTTTTCTAGCACCAAGGATTTATACTATTTCCACCACTCCACTGTGGAGCTGTTTTGCTGTTTATCTACCACTTGCAATCCCTGTAACAAGATATTCAGTCAAGTGATCACACAAATGAACTTTGCTGGTGAGAGATCAGATATTTAATTATTCTCCTTTCCATTTATATATGTCACCTCAGGAAGCTGCAGCGCTGAGCAAAAAAGTGCTTGTTCTTGACCTCATGGCCCCTTCTCCAAGAGGGACAAAGAAGGGTGAGTGTTTTCTTGGAGTCAAATGTTTTGTGATTATGATTTCTTTTTTTTAATTATCTTTTATTTCCATCTCTCTTACTCATCTCTTGTCAGTTCAAGAACTTGGAGGTTCAAGTTTCAGTTTTGACAGAGTCAGGAAATTTCTGCAGCAGACATCACTGCTGGGTAAAGCCATTGAAGACTCTCAAAAGTTTGGCTGGAAGTTTAAAGAAGAGGGTGAGTTTGTGCTATTTTAGTAATTGTTTGCCTTGACTATTGCAACGCACTCCTGACTGGTCTCCCAGCCTGTACAATAAAACCTTTACAAATGATCCAGAACGCGGCGGCGCGTCTGGTCTTCAATCAGCCCAAAAAATCTCACGTCACCCCTCTGTTCATTGAACTCCACTGGTTACCTCTGGCTGCCCGTATCAAATTCAAGTCCCTTATGCTAGCCTACAAAGTGCTTAAGGGTACGGCTCCCATCTACTTGAATCCCCTTGCAAAGGCTTATGTCACAACTCGATCACTCCGGTCATCAATGGATTGTCGTCTAGCAGTGCCTTCACCACGCTTAAAACAATCCAGACTGTTTGCATGTGTCGTTCCAAGATGGTGGAACGACCTACCAAGCGCCACAAGAACAGCAGAGTCTGTCTGTCTTCAAGAAACTCTTGAAGACCCACCTCTTCAAAGAGCATCTCCTATCCTAACCCTAACCCGTACCTCTACCCCCCCACAGCTCCTTCTGTAGTCCCTCTACCTCAATCTCTATCTCACCACTGACTCTGATCAGTGTTTCTCCTCTATATAGCTTATTGTCATAGTGATGAGAAATGTAATATTGTGTCTACTCTGTAAGTCGCTTTGGATAAAAGCGTCTGCCAAATGCATAAACATAAACATAAATTAAGTGACTTAAGTAAACTTTAGTCACTTTAAGTAAACTATATGATAGCAATAGTAATATCAGATAATAACTTATTCAGTTTAAAATACAACTATATTCTACTGAGGCAACTGAAAACTGAATAAAATAAAATACTTGCTATTTTCTTTGTTCTATAGTTAACATAGCAACACAATTTTTGTTGCTTTGTTTCAGTGTTACATGGCTGGAGTGAACTGGTCCAGGCTATTCAGGATCAGGTCAAGTCTGGAATTTCAGAGTTAAAAAGGGAGCTGAAGAGCTTTGGAGTCCATTACCTTCAAGCCCGTGGTGAGATTGTGGCGCCTCACACAGTAGAGGTAAACTTCTACAGTGCTGATTCAAATTAACACTTCGAGCCTGATGCTTTGTGTGTACATCAGAATCAGGTTTATTGCGGAATAATTTTTACATTCAAGGAATTTGACGTGGTTCTGGTGCAGAACATGCAACATATATACATACATATTTTAACATATATAGTTAAAAAAAAATTAATTAATAAAACATGTAAACTGTGTAATAGCATTGATAAATATAAGTCTAACGGTACATGGACAGTAACGTGGATCTCTTTACCCCGAAGAAGCCTCAAAGCCTATCTACACTTTCACACACACACACACACACACACACACACACACACACACACACACACACACACACACACATACACACACACACACACACACACACACACACACACAAAAAAAAAATATATATATATCCTTGGGAGCGGGTGGCACTCTTCCCCATGTCACAGTCCAGCCTTATCCCCTTGGAAAAGAGGAAAGATGCCACCTGTCCCTCCATGGAGTCAATCGCGCTAAGTGTTGGCTCACCAGCTGGACCAGGCCCAGCCACCGTGCCGGTGTGAGAACAGGGCTTGACTCTTTGTCTGATGATGATTACTTCACTCATCCTGGTATGTTGCTTCAAGTCTACCCCTGGATTCTCCAGAATCCTGATTTGATCAAAATCCTCCATCACTGGGTATATATATATGTATATATAAGCTGTAGTCTACAGACCCCTGGAGCAGGCTGGGTGCCACCCGCCCAATATACATTCTTGTCATGGAGACCCTCAAGTTCTGAAGATGAGGTTTTTCCTGTAATCATAGCCCTCCACTCATTCAGTGAATAGTTTTAGAATATTATCTGAGTGTTGTTTGTTGCTATCTTTATCTTCATATATCAGTAATAAATAGTAATAGTAATAAATTGGTATGGTTGTCGAATTGTGCCTTATGAACCATTTTGATGGCTCTTTTTTGTAATGTGCATAACTGCCGCGGCAAGGTTTTGTAAGCATTGCACCATACTTCCACACAGTAACTTAGACAAGACAAGTGAACAATATAGAACATAAAGTGCAGCATAGAAATAGGAAATGTTTCACTTTGCTGAGACTAGCAATACTTCTGGATATTTTAGACAGAATTTATTTTATATTATTTATTTTTATATTATTTTATATTATTCCAGCAAATGTTATCATCTATCATTACGCCCAAAAACTTTCATTAACTCTTTCCAGTCATATCATCTATTTGTATCTGAAAATTTGTTTTGCTTTTGCACTTTCTAAACAACATCAACTAAATATATCCTTAGTTGACATAACTCTTAGTTTATTTCAGCCAAAAGCTTCTGCAAATGTTTACCTGTACAAAAATATTAGTATTGTCTGCAAACAAAACTAAATTAAGTGATTTTGAATCTTTACTTATGTCATTAATATAAAGAATAAACAAGATGATTGGCTGTCACCCATTTGCACAAATTGTTGCCTGTTGCTTAGATAGCTTTTAATCTACTGCAGGACTACTCCTCTGGTACCATGGCACTAAAATTTATTGCTAAATAATTCATGATTTATTGTGTTAAATGCCTTTTTGAGAGTGGCAAATGCACCAATTGCAGATTTCTTTTTGTCCAAGGAGCTGGTGACTTCTACATTTATAAAGTGGAATAACTTTTGCAATTTTCATCTTTTCTCAAAATTTACTCCTTTGAAGTCACAGATTACAGATGTAAATCAGAGACCTTCTGAATTATTTTCAAATAAATGCCATCAGAATCACCTGACTTTTTTGTTTTTGCATTTATGGACAATATCTATGATTAGTCTTTCTCCCACTGCAGTGAGAGACATTGCATAACAATTTCTGCTGATTAATGTTCATTCAGAGCTTGAGCTCTAAATGAATCCCTGTGGGATCAGGGATTTTTTTTCTGCCATTTTATGCCCCGTATACTACTAAGATATTTATTGAAATTATGAACTACATCTTTACTGTCCTCAAAATTGTCATCATTATTTGTAAAATACAGTGGAAAACAAATTTTTCCAGGGATTTTCTTGATGATATTATGCAACCCTTTATCTAACACATTATTATTTATGTCAAATCATTTACTGTAGTAATCATGTTTCTCTGATTTTAAGATAGCAGTTAATTGATTTTTATATTTCATATTAATTCTCTACCTCTAATTATGTTGGTTTTATGAAACAAACATCATATATTTTGTGTTCTTTTTTACAGGCATTTTGCTTCCCTTTGGCAATCCCTTCATGATGCCTCTAAGTATTTATCCTTGTGGGAATAATAATTTAAAGGTATTCAGAAATGTTTCATGTTTTATCAATATTATTTTCCTGCAATACTGACTCCCATTTTTTTTTGTTTCAATCATTCATCTTCAGATTATTAAATTGATTCTTCTGGTCTTACTCTTAATCCTTATTTTCCATATGGAAATTGTCACTAGGCCAAGACAGGTAGATTATAACTTAAATATTGACTTTTTAATCCACTATATTGTTATCTTCGTTAGTATTATGGTCGTTTCAGGTTAAGTAGATCTCTACAGATTAAAAACACCCTTTGACATGTCACTGCGTATGTTTTCTCAAACGAGTCTATAAATATTTTCATATTCAAACTATGAGCCCTGTACATGCAAGTAACAATCACATTTTTGTTTTTTGTCCACATATATTTGGACTATTATACACTAAAATCCTCCTTTCTCACTCTGCTCATGTTTTCTACTATTTTCTACTCTAAGTTTTAGTCCACATGCACATCTCCACCAGTTTTTCTGTTGATATAATTGAACTCATAACCTTTCAGATCAAAGTCAGCCCCCTTCTCATGGCTGATCCAGGTTTCAGAAAAGGTGATGATACTGATTGGCTGTTTAAATTTGCTCACACAGTCTTTGATGCTGTTGAAATTTGCATATAAACTTCTGGAGTAGATATGTAAGATTGAGAGCTTATTGTCTATTTTAACTCTCCTGTTGTATTTATTAATTGTAAAGTAACAACAGTTATCATCAATGTCAACTTACTTTCTGGATCTACATCCTCTTCCATGCCCTGACATTTATAGTTCGTATAATTGAATGTTTTCCATTCCAGGTTATCAGCACAGTAGTAGGTGTTAGTGTTGTATCCATAAATGATGAAAAAACAGTTCCTGTAACTTGTGACATGGTGAAAGCTAGTTATGCATTATTTCCACTGTGCTCTTATTGTCCCATAAAGAATTCAGTTGTCTTTGTCCAATTCCATGACGTTGGGACCAACCAGCACCTTCCTTTCCTCCAGTGTTTCTTTCAGCTTAACGACCTTAAAGACCTTACAGTTTGTGGTAGACTGTGACTTGGTTTTTTCTGCTTCCAAAGGAACTGCGTTTATCTCTCTATGTTAGCATTCTCCTTGGTCAGGTGCACCTTAATGTAGAGGTTGGAGCCTTTTAGCAGTCTGCCCGATTTTAGCAGAGCATATTTGTGTTTCTGGTTACAAAATTGCAGAATAATGGCTGGTTTGTCATCGTTGCCTCTCCTTGGGAGTAGGTGGCACTCTTCCCCATGTCACAGTCCAGCTTTATCCCCTTGGAAAAGAGGAAAGATGCCACCTGTCCCTCCATGGAGTCAATCGCGCTAAGTGATGGCTCACCAGCTGGACCAGGCCCAGCCACCGTGCCGGTGTGAGAACAGGGCTTGACTCTTTGTCTGATGATAATTACATCAGTCAGCCTGGTATGTTGCTTCAAGTCTGCCCCTGGATTCTTCAGAACAGCGATCTGTTTGTCCTGTTCCTCTTTAAGAACCTGCAAGGTCTGAACCTCTTCTACCAAGTACAGAATGGACTTCTACTAGAATCGGATAGCCAAGGTGTTTTGACTGATCCTTTTAAATCTGTAGGAGCCGCCGTGGGGCATCTGATTAAAATGCAGGCATGATGAAAGTATCCAGAGTATTTATTGCAGTTGTTCTTCAGTTGTTACATGTTAAGTTGTGAGGTTATGAATTTGTGAAGTTGTGGTTTGGTTTATGAACACATAACAACGTCCAAAATGGCACAAAAAGTCCACAGAAAGAAAGGGGTCCTTTCCTCTCTATCTCTCCGTCCACTGGCGTGTGCGCATGCGACCCTCGGACTCGCACCCCAATACACTCCACAGGTGTAGTCACGAGGGTCGAACGCACATCACGTAAATACAGCCAGAAGGAGGCAACCTGATAATATGGGAAGTCCCTTGTCCTTTACAACAGCCGCCCCCAAACTGGTCACTCGTCCAGTTTGTCCTCATCTGAAGGACGTGCCGGAACGGGGCGGGATTCCATGTCTGGGACAGCAGGCAGTGGGATGAGTCGGGCCACCGGCCTGATGTAGTGCCTGTCCTTTACGTTGACCTCTGCTGTCCGGATGCGGCCATCGGTTCCAGGAAGTACTTTGGTGATCCGGCCCACAGGCCAGAGGGCTCTGGGCAGCAGGGGGTCTATCACCATGACAATATCTCCAGGCTGATGAGCTGGCGTGTCCTTGTGCCACTTAGCCCGGGTCTGGAGTGTTGGGAGGTAGTGGCGAATGAAAAAAGTCCAGAACTGATCAGCAAGGATCTGTGAGTGCTTCCATCTCTTCCTACTCAGGAGCTCTGACTCCTCATAAACGGCTTGAGGCAGGGACGGGTCCAGCCGCCCCATCAGTAACAAGTTTGGAGTTACAGGGTCTGCATCCGCCACATCACTGGACACATATCCAAGTGGCTTGGAATTTAAGATTCCCTCCACTTCGATCAAGACTGTACGCAATACCTCTTCTGGTATGGCGTGTGGTTGTACAGTGGCGTACAGAGCAGCTTTAACTGACCTTATCTCTCTCTCCCAAATGCCACCGAAGTGAGGTGCACTGGGGGGGTTGAACTTGAAGCTGATCTGGTGCTGTGACAACTGCTCTTTCAGGTCAGGATGCAATGCTTGGAAGGCTTCTCGGAGCTCTCGATCTCCTTGAAGTTTGTGCCCTGATCTGATAGAATTTCTGATGGCTTCCCTCTTCTGGCGATGAATCGACGTAATGCCATTAGAAATGCATCAGAGTCCAGACTTGTCAGAACATCAATGTGAACTGCCTTTGTTGTTAAACACTTGAACAGTATCCCCCACCTTTTCTCTGAGCGCCGTCCAACTTTGATTGTGAACGGCCCGAAACAGTCAACTCCTGTGGAATAAAAGGGGGGTTTAAACAAGCGCAGTCTGGCTTCAGGAAGGTCTGACATTAGGGGGACTTTGGGCTGAGCTCTCCACCGCTTGCATTCTGGACAGAACTGCTGATGCCTTTTAACCGCCTCGCGGCCGTGTAATATCCAGAATCTCCTCCTGAGCTCAGCAAAGAGGCGCTCTGTGCCCGGGTGCCTTAAGTCCTCATCCACGTCATGCACTATAAGTCTTGTGATCTTATGTGCTGGATCTAACACCACAGGATGGACTGTGTCTGGTTCCAGATCTTGACTGCGGCGAAGAAGGCCTCCAACTCTTATTAGTCCAGTAGCCTGGTCCAACTCTGGGGCAAGGGTAAGCAACCTGTTGGTAGATGTCAAGGGTTTACCAGCAGATAGGAGAGCGTACTCTTCTCCAAAGCTGTCCTGCTGTGCTCGTTGGAGCATTTCGGTCTCTATTGTCCTATAGTCTTCTGCTGTTGGACTGCTTTGACCTGCGGCCGCCCCATGGCGAGAAAGTGCAACTGCATGGACCAGATCTCGGAATGAGGAGAACTGGTCTAGGTCAGGGAGGGCTGGAGGCGCAGTGGTGGTGACCAGGCTACAAAACATCATTTTCCGTGTCTCTGTTTCGTCGTCTGCTACAGACATTAAAGGCTTTGTGGGCCAAGACTCAGGTGACTGTGACAGGAATGGTGGTCCATCCTTCCATCTGCCATTCTCCGCTATTTCCATCAAGGTCTTGCCACGAGTGATGTCATCTGCAGGGTTATTACAGGAATCGACATAGCGCCAAGAGCATTCACTCGTCAGTTCTTGAATCTCAGACACTCGTGTACCAACAAAAACTTTAAACCTGCAAGACTCCGACTGGATCCAAGTCAGGACTGTTGTGGAGTCTGACCAGAGGTTGATATCATGGAGAGGCAAGGTGAGTTCCCTTTGCAGAAGAGTGGCCACTTGGGCTCCTGTCAGCGCTGCACAAAGTTCCAAGCGTGGCATGGACTGCTGCTTCTTAGGAGCCACTCTGGAACGTGCAGTGAGGAATGACACCTCCACATGTCCATCTTGACCCTCCGTGCGTAGGTAAGCAACAGCACCGTAGGCACGCTCGGAGGCATCACAGAATATGTGAACTGTTCTGGTGCAAGCCTCTCTGTCCATCTGAGGACTCACATAGCACCGGGGCAGGGATATCTGAGGTAGTTGCTGTAACTCTTCCTGCCACTCTGTCCACATCAGCATGGCGTCTTCGGGCAGAGCTGGGTCATCCCAGTCTCTTGCTTTGCTCCACAGGGACTGGACCAAGACTTTGGCCCGTGTAGTGAAGGGAATGATGAATCCCAGCGGGTCGTAGAGGCTAGCTAACACCCGATAGATGTGTCTCATTGTCGGTACTTCTTGGCTCAGCAACCGACATTTGTAGCCGAGGGTGTCAGAATGGCAGAACCACCGTAGGCCCAATGCTAGTTCCTGAGGATCAGTCTCTGTGGCATTCAGCCACAACTCGTTGCTTTCTGATCTTAGGTCCTTGGGCAGGTGATTGATGGTCTCAGGAGTGTTGCTTGCCCACTGGCGCAGCTGAAATCCTCCCTCTGCTAGGAGGGTCTGCAGTTTGTCCACCAGTGACTTTGCTTTGTCCACAGTTTGCACGCTTCTGAGGCAGTTGTCCACGTAGAAACATCTTTCCACAGCTACACGGACATCTTCTTCAGGTTGGCTGTGGTCACTCACATGTTTCAGCAGTGCAAATGTGACGCAGAACGGGCTACATGTAGTCCCAAATGGAAGAACCTGCCATTCGTAGATGCTGAGGGGGGTGTTCTTTTGCAAGTCCCTCCACAGGAAACAAAGCAGTGCTTTGTCTTGGGGCAGCAACCTCACCTGGTGAAACATTCCTTTGATATCGCTACTTATAGCAATGGAATGCTCACGAAATCTCAGGAGCACACCGAGCAGGCTAGAAGTCAAGGTTGGGCCAGGGAGAAGCAGGTTATTCAAATTAGCACCATTATGTGTGAAGGAGCAATTGAACACAATGCGGTTCTTCCCATTGTGAGAGACCATATGGTGAGGGATGAACCATGACTCACCATCACTGCTCAGCTCTTCTTCCTTGACTTTCACGATGTACCCTGCTCGCTCCAGCTTCTCTATCTCCTCGAGGTAGGCAGTCGCCCGCTCTGGGTCTTTAGCCAAGCGACGCTCAGTGTTGCGCAGTAGGGGGAGAACTGCCTCCCTATAAGCTTGGAGCTTGGGCATATTCTTCACTCTCAGCAGCGGCGTGGCATAGCGATGTGTCCCCTCCACATCTACTCGCACAGTTTTCTGCTCCAGCATGGCAATGGCCTCCTTATCCTGGCGTGACCGAGTCACAAGCTTCTCGCTCCTGTATGGTAGAACGTCTAATTGCCAACGCCTTTCAACATTCTGGAACAGCTCAGTGGAGGGTGAAAGGGTGGACACATGGAAACACTGACTTGACTGCAGCTGCTGCTGAACTAACCTGGTTGGCCCTTGCAGTGTCCATCCAAGCTTGTTCTTCACTGCAGCTGGTCCACCTGAGGGACCAAGTCGCACAGGCTCAATGGGTGTGATTAGCTCAGGGTAATCTGAACCAATCAGAATGACGGGGTGGACACTGTTGAGGTCTTTGAGAGGCAGCCCTTTGAGGTGTTTGTACTTCTGCTGCAGCGCCTTCACAGGGTAAGTATGATCTGCTAGGCCTAATGGCTCTGCTGTGAAGGCTCCACTTATTCTGAATACTTTGTTTGGCTGGCAGACAGGAGATATGGAGAATGATACAGAATGGCCCTGTATTACTTTCACCTCCTGGCGCACTGTTCTCAGGGCCAGACCTTCTGGTGTGCCGCGAAGCTTCAGTGTTCGCGCCGCTGTAGCGAGTAGAATTGTGCGCTCAGAGCGTTCGTCCAATATGGCGTATGCCTCCATACTTTCCTTTCCATTACGCAGGATGACTTTGCTCACCTTAAGCATCACCGGACTGCCACCTGACCGTCGATCGAGGTAAAACACATCACTTGGCTTAGTGACTGTGTTGCTGCTCTCAGATGGTGCTCTGGCATTGACGTCATGCAGGATCTCCAAATGCCTCCCTTTACACATCTTGCAGGTGGTCTTGAGGCGACACTGAGAGGCCTGATGAACACGCCCACATTGCCAGCACTTTCTGTTTGCTGTTATCCAACTCTTCTTCTGTTCAGTGGTCAGCTGGCTGAAGTTGGAGCACTGACTCAGGTAATGCTGATCATTCGAACAGTAAGAGCAGTAGGCCTGTCTCTCACCTTGCTTGTTGCTTGGTGTCGAGGGTTTCTCACTTACAGCTGTGCTGACTGGCTGTTCGGCCCCATGAAGAACGCTGGTGGTACGGTTGGACTTTGGGTCCCTGTGCTTCTCCTTCTCAGCAGCCCCAATCACGCTGAGTGTCTCGAGCACAGTCTCCTGCATATTCAGCTCAAAATCGAACCACTCAGCGAAATGGTGCAGGGTGGGGATGCGGATGTTCTTTGGGTACAGGTAACGCTTGAACTGAGCTCTCAGGTCTTGTGGCAGCTTCAGCAGCAATCTTGTCACGTGAGACCCACATTGCATCTCGATCTGACCACTCTCACCTAATTGTTCAAGCATCCCATGTAAAGCCCGAACACGGAGTGCAAACCTCTTGAACGCACCAGTGTCATTAGCGCGGATTTTGGAAGCATCCATCATTTCAGCGATATGTCGCAGGGCTAATTGGTGAGGTTGTCCATAGTGGTCAGTGAGGGATGCCATAGTGTCTGAATATGGCCTCTTGGAGTTAGTATAGGAATCTGCAATTAGCAGAGCTTCTTCAAATCTCAAATGATCCACTAATATTTGATATTTAAATCGCTCTGTTGCATCATCAGGCAATAGGTTATCCAGCGCTGTCTTGAGCCTATTGAACTCTCTGGGGTCAGGTTTCGTGAAAGGGGGGATCTTAGGCTTCGGTCCACGGTACACACGCTCTTGCTGGTCTCTGGGGTGCTGGGCTTGAACCGAAGGCATAGGCCGTCCTCTGTCTGATGGCGCATTACTCACTAAATCCCATTCAGAACCTGGGTTTGGCTTATAGTACTCTGGCGTGACAGGTCTTCGGCGCTGTGGGGGCTCTCCCATGCTCTGCATGCGCTCTCTGAGCTCATCTACCACATTACTGTAGTTTCTTGAGGGGTGTGTGCGCTGCGCAGGCCCAACAACTGGATGTGGTGGCAGAGGGGAGAAGTATTGCTCCTCTTTAAGCGCGCCGTCTTGTGCACCAGGATATTGCAACTGTACTGGTGGTGGAGGCGGCCATTTTAAGCTTATATCTCTTACAAACGGTTGAGGGGGAGCAGAGTGGTCCACAGCAGGCGGAGGGGGAGGAGGGGGCAATGTGTCGTCTGGTTGAAGATGAGTATAGTGATCCACAGCAGGTGGAGGAGGAGGGGGTGGCAGCATTTCGGGTTCTGATGCTCTGTTGTTTATTTGTTGCTACATCTGAATGACTGTGTGATGTAGCTTCTGATTATCCTCTTGAAGTTGTCCAAGTGCATCCAATATTGCGGATGTAGCCTCTGGGGCTGCAGGAGCAGGGTAGACTGGAGTGCTCTGGTACAGTGGTCTGAGTAGCCCAGGCCGGCTTGGGCTTCTTGCAGTGGCACCGGCATAATCAGACTGCTGTGTGGGTAAGTAGAGAGCAAGAGGGTCCATCTTGGCTGCCCTCTCCGCACCTCTGTCTTGGACTCCAGCTTCTCGAGGGGATGGAGGACAATATTGTTGGTAATTTGGATAATCAACATCATAGTCATTGAACCACACTGGTGGCCTCTTCTCACGCCTTGGCCTGACATCAGCTGGATGGCTTGGTTGATCGGTGTACATCACGAACTAATTTCCACGGCAACTTCTCTTCCTGGGTTTCGTCACCATATGTTTTGACTGATCCTTTTAAATCTGTAGGAGCCGCCGTGGGGCATCTGATTAAAATGCAGGCATGATGAAAGTTTCCAGAGTATTTATTGCAGTTGTTCTTCAGTTGTTACATGTTAAGTTGTGAGGTTATGAATTTGTGAAGTTGTGAAGTTGTGGTTTGGTTTATGAACACATAACAACGTCCAAAATGGCACAAAAAGTCCACAGAAAGAGAGGGGTCCTTTCCTCTCTATCTCTCCGTCCACTGGCGTGTGCGCATGCGACCCTCGGACTCGCACCCCAATACACTCCACAGGTGTAGTCACGAGGGTCGCACGCACATGACGTAAATACAGCCAGAAGGATGCAACCTGATAATATGGGAAGTCCCTTTTCCTTCACAACACAAGGTTTCCCCAAAAAATCCAACGATTTCCTGATTTGATCAAAATCCTCCATCACTGGGTCCGTCTTTTCTTGCCATACTGGCAAACAGGAAGCAGCTTCAGATTCTTCAGATGCTATAGTTTGTTTTTTTATTAAGGTGTTATGGAAAAATATCAGTTGAGATACAAGTGTAACATCAAACACAATTATTGACTGCAAAGCATGCTGCAGTCAATATAAGTAATAAAAGTATTATAATTTCTTTATTCAGGTTACAGATATGAATGGGGGAAAGAGGAATTTCAAAGCAGAGACCTTGGTCATTGCTACAGGAGATAAACCTCAATATTTGGATATACCTGGAGACATCGAGTACTGCATAACCAGGTCACAGAATTGTAATAATAAGAGCAGTGTTTTTCAAAAAATTTAGTAAAACATCTAAAGTTTTTCTCCTCTCCGACATCCAGTGAGGATCTTCTCTCCCAGCGTCATCCCCCAGGTCGAACCCTAGTGGTAGGCGGGTCTGCTGAAGGGTTGGAATGTGCTGGCTTTCTCTTTGGTCTTGGAATGATGGTCACTGTCATGTTGCAACCTGGCTTTCTCCCAGGGTGTGATAGGAAAATGGCAGCAAAGATAGAGAACCACATGATTGTTAGTGGAGTGGATATCCTTCATCACTGTTCGCTCAGTAAGGTAAGTAAGTTATACACAATATTAGCAACAGTTCAGTGTTTCTTTAAAAACACAGAGCAAACAATTTTGGAATGTTTCTTTTTGTCTGTGTTAGGTGGAGCAGATTGAGGATGTCCTGTCAGGTAAAACAACTCCATCAATTTTTATGACAATATTGTAGTTAGTTTACATTAAGTTGAACCTCATCTTATTAAAAAAAAAGCAAAGCAACTGATGTCAATTTGAATTTGACCTCTCATACAGAAGAAACATCTCCATAGCGATGCTTTTATAGGGATGTATGAGGTTGTGAAGCCCATTTGACTATTAAAAATAGATTGATTCCTAAACTACTTAGTTTAAGGTAACAATGGTCTCATTCTGGAGGTCTCCAGGGTGACTTATTACCGATCATCTATTCCTACCTGCTATAGACTGTTCAATGTTTTGGGCAACCAAGCTTATCAATTATGCAAAGTTTCCTGTGATTGCTTAATATTTTGTGCTGAATATTTGACAATGCTTAGATATGAGTTTAAAAAACAAAACAAACACAAATTATGCTTGACCATGTCTTTAATTCACATGCTTGTCTTTGATGAGTTAGCAGTCCTGACCAACATATTATTGGGGCCATTGGGTGGGAACCTCTTTTTTATCACTTTTCCAGGGTCAATCCCATAATGCATCCCAATAATGCATCACTGCTTCTCACACCACAACAACTGTCTTCTTCCACCAAAAGCAGAACTGGGGTCAGGATACAAACCCTGGTTCGAGTAAGGGCTTGAAATTGATGAAGTAAAGATGAGTAGAATTG
Source organism: Menidia beryllina (assembly GCA_013363375.1). Lineage (NCBI taxonomy): Eukaryota > Metazoa > Chordata > Actinopteri > Atheriniformes > Atherinopsidae > Menidia > Menidia beryllina. The sequence goes on along the minus strand of JABUIW010044429.1, from coordinate 377,044 downwards.
GGATACAGAGCCTAGTTCTGGTAGGGGTTGATGAAGGTATAGACTAGAGGGTCCAGGAGGTGCAGACAGACGAACAACAGAGACTTATTTTTGTGAAATCATCAAAAACAGTGGAAACAACTCTCTTGTCTTGAGGGCTACAGTCAACAGATTAACAATCCCTCCAGTCTCACTGCCTTTAGAACGATTTTCTACATCTAAATGTTAAGAATTTCTATTATTCTTTGATGAAAAAGTTCAAGGCATTAAAATGCAATTATCACCACAACACAATTAACTACTCTGCCCTCAGGTAGACATCTAGTGCTGACAGAATTTACACCTGTCACTGATAAAACAGTTGATTAATTATCTGCAGCCATCGTTCTGTTAGCACAATCCCTCAACATGCTTGGATAACTTACCCACTAGATTCCTAAAGTCTGCGTTGAGCAATTTTTTATCACAATTTACTCATCTACTCAATATGTCTAAGTTTGGAACATTTCCGAAGGCCTTTAAAACTGCAGTCATTAAGCCTTTTTTAAGGCATAGTACTGAACAAGTACCAAAACCATATAAAACCTTCCATTTTTTGAGAAAGTCAGAGAAAGTTATATATCAACAGCTTGCTGACTTTTTCATTTCACCAGTCAGGGTTTAGGCCCCACCACAGCACAGAGACAGCTATGGTCAAGGTGACCAACACCAGAAGGCATATGCAGGCAAAGTTTTGTTCTTAGGTCTGCTGGACCTGAACACCACCTTTGATACAGTGGACTATGTGATTTTAGTACAGAGGTTAGAATACCGGGTGGGTATATTGTACAGCTTTAAACTGGTTCAAAACCTACCGTGAGTACAGGTGTTACTTTGTTAAAATTGGGAGCTTTGTCTCAGACTGAATGGGTCTGAACTGTAGGGTTCCCCAGGGGTCAATCCTGCGATCCCTTTTGTTACTTGCAACAATAGGTCAATACACCTGTCACTGATAAAACAGTGACAATAGGTCTGTACAATATTGCCAATACCATTTTTTTAAAATGACGAATAAGAGCTGATATTGTCAAGAGTCTCCTACATCCTAATTTGTGGTACAAAGCATTGCTTAATGGCATTCCCTAGTTTTATCTTATTTCAGCTAAATTCTTCACTGCTACCAGGAATTCTCACTAAAGCACCATATAAAAAGTAATGGTTTAACATAACAATTAAAATGCACTATTTTCCATTTTCTGTAGTTTTTATCAAGTGTGTTTGACGTGTATTGTTTATTTTTTCTAAATATTTTTACATTTAATTGTTGCAGTGGTTATTTAAAAGCAATTCAAACTGAATGAAATGACATGTCTTATTTTTTACAAGGGGATCCTGTAACTACATCACAACAGCTTCCTCAGAAGAAAATTCGAGTTACTATATGTAAGGATGGTCAAACTATACAGGATAACTTCGACACAGTATGCAATCATCTTTTTTTTATTTCTCTAAGATTTGGATGGTTATAGCTACAAGAACCTTACACTTACAGTATTGTGGTCATTGTGTTCAGGTTCTGCTTGCTGTTGTTAGGAAACCATGTACTGTTGACATCGGCCTGGAGTGTGTCGGGGTGCAGTGGGACCAAGAGTATGTTTAATCTCTTTGTATGTACCTTGGTCCAGGTTATGCACAGCAAATTTGGTTTGATGTTTGTTTTTCTGTCCACAAAGAACTGGTCAAATCCCGGTGAATGAAAGGGATCAGACCAGTGTAGATTACATTTATGCCATTGGATCAGTACAGCAAGGACGCCTTTCCACCCCAGGTCTGTCACGTCAAACTGGAAAATTGCTGGCCCAAAGACTCTACGGAGGAGTGAACATATTGGTACATAGTTTTTAATGTTTTGTGCAATTTTTGGGGTATGCATTTGATATTGTGCATCTTCTTTGTGAGAGTTGTTACAGTGAAGTCACTGAAAAGTATAATATTTGAAATTGGTTTACGTTTATGCTTCTTTTGTTAAATTTGCAGTGTGATTACATAAATGTCCCGACTGTTGTGCTCACCCCACTGGAATATGCTGCATGTGGTCTGTCTGAGGAGAAAGCTAATCTACATTTTGGCGAGAAAAGTGTTGAGGTACAAAAAACAACACTATCAGTCAAGCAAACAGATGCTCCCAATTTCCCTAAATAAATTAATATGGGAATGTGTTCCCTGTTTGCAGGTGTATCACAGTTACTACTGGCCCATGGAGTGGACTCTTCCTTGCAGGAACAAAAATTCTTGCTATGTCAAAGTCATCTGTCATATTCCTGATCATGTATGCATCATTCGCATATTTACATATCTAATGCTGCTTGGATGATGGCAACCCAACAGACAAATATGATTAGATCTGCTGGACGCATCATGCAAAGCATCTTTTTGCAGATTGATTTCGTTTTGTGAGAGTAATTCATCAAAAGTTTATTATATTATGCCTAAGAATGTGACTGGATGTCACAAAATAGTTAAATGACATGTAAATTCATGTCAAAACCATATAAGGATGACTATCCTCATTTAGAGGTGCCACCGCGTTCTGGTCATTCGTTGAGGTCATAGAGGTTTTACAATATAGGCATGTCGGGTCTTCAGTCAGACCAATCAAAAGATCCCGCAGATCTAACAAAATTCCACCCACTACTGTCAGCATTCTCTTTAAGTATCACTGACTAAAAAAGGCTTTCTACACTGATAAGATTCACAGTAAAACTGATACCCGTAAACTATTTTGCATCTTCAAAACTACTTAACCCTCCTCTTCTGCAACCTGCAACCAATCTAATGGCATTTATGCCTTATCTTTCACTAAACAATTAACCAAATTGCCTTCACTTGAATCTCCTGAAAACACAGTAGTCATTGTAGTAGTCACAGTAATCTAAACTTCTCACATGTAGCCATCCTACTACACACCTGCAAGACTGTGTTCCTACAAATGTATTCCCAACTATAGCTCATACCACAACTGCTGCAGTCACATGTGATTATTGCTTTAGTGACATCAGGCACATTTCCTTCCACATACAAGCAAGCTCAGGTCACATTACAGCTCAAGAAACCCTCTCTCACAATGTCTCAGATGGAGAACTATTGGCCGTTTATTAGAGAGCTAAGGGCTGTCTTAACCAGGGCTTAGTCACGCTTCTTTAGCGCACCAACTGACCAAAGGGCTCCCGCAAGGTTCAGTACTGGGACCTCTTTCTCTTTTCTCATTTCCACCATTTCAATGGGCCAGATCATCCCATCACATCACTTTTGATTCCACTGCTATGCTGACGATACCTGGATCTATCTGACGTTCTCACTGGACGAACACAGTCTCAAAATGACTCCAAACTGATATGTCAAAATGGATGAAAGGCCCTCACCTTAAATGGAATTTTTCGAAAACTGAACTCCTTGTCTTTCCAGCCAACCATAGACCAAAATATTCACATGTGAACTGAATTTCTTTCTCTTGCTCTATCAAAGGCAGCTAGAAACCCGGGTGTCATGATTGATTACCAGCCGATATTTAAAAATCATTGTTGCCTCCGTTGGTCAATCATGTCGCTTCACATTACTAAACATAAGAAACATCCAGCTGTACCTAACGCAACATGCAACCCAGCTCCTGGTGCATTCTATGATTATCTCCTGCCTTCACTATTTCTATGCTATCCTGATTGGTCTCCCAGCCTGTACTGGAAAAGCCTCTACAAATGATCCATAACATGGCGATGTGTCTGGTCTTAAATCAGCCCAAAAAATCCCAAGTCACCCCTATATTTATTGAGCTATCTCTACACTGTCACCACTGTTGTCACCAACAGAATCTGGCTGGTGATTTTCTTCTATGTTGCTTATTTTGTCGGTGATCCCAACGGTAATGTTGTATCTGCATTTTAAGTTGCTTTGAATAAAAACATCTGCTTTATGTATAAACATAGAAGTCTGCAATGCTTTATACATAAAAACAGCATTGGCTTGCACGTTAGTAAGCCACAGAATCTGGCTGGGGATTTTCTTCTATGTTGCTTATTTTGGCGGTGATCCCAACGGTAATGTTGTATCTACATTTTAAGTTGCTTTGAATAAAAACATCTGCTTTATGTATAAACATAGAAGTCTGCAGTGCTTTATGCATAAAAACAGCATTGGCTTGCACGTTATTAAGCCACTTACACTTTTGACAGTTTTGGCAAAAAATTCCATTCTTTCAGGAAGGTGATGTGATACTTTAATCGTGCTGGTACTTCATGTTACAAATGTATCTCTTAGGTTTTTGTGCAGATATATGTCATTTCACATTGAAGTCTGTTTCTTATCCAGACTTCTAAACTACAGCTCCACCAAAATATTACCCTCATCACTCACATTCACATATTAGGTTTATCAAACTTAAGAGCACAATAAACTCTACATTAGCCATGCCAACCCTGAAAACTAAACTCTGCTGTGTTTCAACAGGAGCGGGTGGTTGGTCTCCATATCATGGGACCTAATGCTGGAGATGTCCTCCAAGGTTTTGTTACAGCAATGAAATGTGGCCTCACAAAGCAACAGCTAGATTCCACTGTAGGAATATACCCAGGATTTGCCCAGGTTAGACTTAATTGAGTTTCATGGAATGATTTTATACTTACATGGGTTGCATGAAAACAGCAAGAGGGTTCTGGGTTTGAGCTCCAGGATTCCCAGGAACTTTCTGTGTGGAGTTTGCATGTTCTCCCTGTGCCTGTTTGGGTTCTCTCCAGGTTCTCCAGCTTCCTCCCACAGTCCAAAAACCTGCAATATAGGTTGATTGGACATTCAAAATTGCCCTTAGGAGTGAGTTAAGTGTGCTTGGTTGTTGGCCGTTGTCTGTCTTTGTGTGGCCCTGCGATGGACTGGCGGACCGTCCAGGGTGTACCCCGCCGTGACCCTATTAGGGAATAAGCGGTAACGATAATGGATGGATGGATGTTAAAAATGTCACTCGTTGAATACGATGAATGACTGGAGAAGCATGTTCACATTTAAATGGAGATCTGAGGCATCTTGAAGGTCACTCATTTGGTTTTGCTCTCTCTCAGTAATTATTCTCATGCACATGAAATTATTATTGAGAGACAACAAAATGATCTAACTATATCAGTGAAAAGATACTCTTATTTGCTTAACAGACTAATTTCTCTGTAGATTATTAAAATAGTGTATGTCAGTCCTGGTCATGGGACACTTGCAATACATGTTTTCATGTTTTTGTCTTCCAACATGTAATTTAAATTAATGGATAATTAATGGATATGTAACATGAATGAAAAATGGAACATTCAGATTTTAAGTTTTCTCTTTTACCTTGGCTTGTGATTATGACATAAGTTCTGATGTCTTTTTAAATCACTTGAGTATTTTGTTTATTTAATTCTACTTTAACCAGGTTTGATATAAATGGGCCTGCCACCCATACAAGTGGATTTATGAACTGTAGCAAAGCTTAAATGAGAACTGTCACAGCTGAGTTTGACACCACAGCTGAAAGAGATTAGTTTGTTACGTGGCATTACGAAGCATTGACAATGAAAGACAGCAATTTTTCATATTTTTTTCATTTAAAATGTTTCAGTTATTATGTGATGCTGAGATGCTGTTATCTCTGCCCTCTAGGTCCTCACCTCCTTGAACCAAACCCAACGTATGACTGATGCTTTGATGCTGAAGGGAAGCTGCTGAGGCTAGTTCCCTGCTGTCAGCCATTGCTACCTATAGCAATTGTATAAGACAACGAGGAGGTGCTCAAGTGGTCAAGGAAGTTAGCCACCTAACTATACAATGATGTCCTCACCTAAACCCTGGAAGGCAGGTGGGTGAGGACTGATGTAATGCTGACATTCCCCCCTTGTTGATTTAAATGTTTTAAAGGCTTAATTGCTAACTTTATTTGAGCATAATTCTTAATATACTGTTCTATTGATTCGTTCTTAAGTTTTGCCTCTGTAAATATTTATCTAGCTGAAATGTATATATCCCCGTTGGGGATATCATTTTTATATATATTCAAAAGTCTGAATATATGGAATGAAACCTGAAAATACTGAATGGAAGTCTGCATATGTAGGAGCTGTTATTTCAGTCAATATTTCCCTGAGAGACCCACACAGTTCTTCAAGAATGACGCACATCCTTCCCTGAGCCACATTTTGGGGGACAAAGCCATTCATAAGCTTTTCAAATGTGCCAATTATCAAAATATGATCTTCAGCCCATCAAGATATGGACTCTATAGTATTAATATCAGGAAAAGCATGAATTGCCAAAAAGCTTTCAAGTTCAACATAATAATGGAATATTCACCCTGATGCCATTTTTTAAACCAGGAAGTTAAAGACGAAAAGGTTTAGTGAGCTAACTAATTTATTCTACTTCATTCCATATATCAAGACTTTCATTCCATATATTTAAGGTTCATTCATAGGATTGAATATGCTGAATCAAAGTCTGAATATATAGAATGAAAGTCATCAAGAAATTATGGGTAAAGTGGTCCATGGTCCTAAGCAGAAAAGCAAAGCCCAGAGACCTTGCGTTTTTATACTATCATGAAGTTGTCACCATGTTAAATATTTTCAGCCCATGTCATCTGACCAGACAGTTTATCATCATTGAGCATTATTTTAAATATAGTCTCATGTATTCGAAAATGCAGAGCTCGGTTCACAGATCGCCCTGGCAGTGGAGCTAACCAAGTGGTTGAAGTGAAGTTTCCCTTCTCACCCCTTTCTTATTTCGGATAGGCACGTTGTCATTTCCCACTGAGTGGCATTTAAATCTCAGTTTTGTGGTGAATAGCTGCAACTACCAGAATGGAGAATATATGATTTTTCTCCTGATTGAAAAATAAAATTCTCAGTTTCAGCCGCCACAAACAGATAACAGGTAGCGTGAAATAACAACGTGCGTATGTGAGATAAGGCAGGTCAAGTTTAGCTTAGCTTAACTTCGCAGGTAGACTTGTTTGTGGACTACACTGCTCCCAAAACCTCAGAGCATATTTCAAAGTGTGCTTTTAAGTGTGTGTTTGATTCCGTATACTTTTAGAATTAAAACATCTTGACACTTTTTGCAACAAATGGCATAAAAACACGAAAAAAAAATTGTCCACGCTCACCCATTTTCTACTGTTTGGGTGGTGCAATGCATTGCACATTATGATGCCGTCCCAAGTCAACAAAAAGATTGATCCTATTTTCTGGGTTCTTTGGGAGTACTTCGTTTGATGCGTACTTAAGATTGGAACAGTTCTTGGGCCGATGATGTTTCAAAAGCACATGAATACACACCTACAGACAAGTGTAAATGTTTTTAACCTAATTACCCTTAAAATTTCAAGGCCAGTCAGACTTTCATTTAATATATGTTTTCAGGGCCGCAGCATATCCTAACGGTTACAGCGGGCGGACCATATGTGGAGCCTCTGGCCTGGGTTCGATTCCGTCCCATGGCCCTCTCCCGCAGGTCTCCCCCCCTCTATCTCTGCCCCCCTTCCTGTCAAGCTACTGTCATTAATGGCCACTGGAGCCAACAAAATCTAAAAAATATATATGCTGACTTTTGAATATATATACAGAGGGAGAGAGAGATTCATACGTATACCTGACTCTGGTTTATACGCTTGAGCTTTATGTAATGAATGAGCAGAGGCACATAGAATTAAACAAATGATATTTTTGTGTTTAGTTTTTCTTTGTCTTGAAATAACAAAAAAAGAAGAAATGCAAAAAACAGAAAATTCTTGACAAATGGTTTAGTTTCATACTTCCATCATCAAAGACAGCCTCTTCTCTGAAATAACTACCCAATGTTCAAAATGGTGATTGAGTGTAAATTAAGAAATAAACTGTGATCCAAATAGTATCCTAAACCATTGCAGCTGCACAATGTATTTAAATAAAAACAATATTGAATTTTCTGCAGGATGAGTTCTTTCCACCCCACAATATATTGTAAGTTACATTTAATGCGCAACTCAAATCCCTATATTTTAAAGTTTTTACTATTTTGCATTGTGTTACTATTTTGCTTAACTGCCCTACTGGTCTAACGAGGTCTACTGTGTGTGACCAGTTGGTGCTTAGAAGCTTTACACTATTTAACCATTAGATGGCACTAAATCTAGCATACTGAAAAAGCAATGTGAAATCAATCAAGCGTTTTTAGATGATTTCAATAAGCTGTTAATGTAGATTCAACAAGTTATTATATCGTGATTTTAAAATGAGTATGTCGCAATGAATAAATGGATTTGGACTATCTGAAAAAAAATTAAGGATGGTCAAATAATAAAATAAAATGGTACGCTTTCACAGGAAAAACACTGTTGAGCTGTGCTTACTACTAGGCTAATCTTCAACTACGACTCTACTTCTTTTATAAATCAAATTAATCGATTTTTTCCCCCTAGGCTGCTATTACCATAGAATAGATCTATGGTGTACGATCGAAAAGACGTTTTCGACCCGCTAACCACATAAATGATAACCAACTACTTTGTCAACAGGTTAAACACAAACTCTTGAACCATGCGGATTCGTTCCTTTTCATTAAGCTGCATTGCCAACGCCAGCACGCTATTTCTGCCCTAACCCCCCTCTTGCAGCCATATAGTGGTACGCTCCGAGTTGGATTCGTTCAGCTCATTGACCGGCGAATAGTCCTCATCAGTACCACCAGAGTCCCCTGAGTTTCCGACAAACCGGTACTTCACTGCACAAACAAAACGATCCGGACCCTCTACGTCTCGCCATGAAACAGACTCTGAGCGAACTGATGAGGATGAGCAGGATATGTCGGATGGTTTTTGCTACTTGTTTAGGATCCTTTGTTCTGGTAATATTTTATTTCCAAAGTATGTTCCAACCAGGTAAGAGCTCCCTTCTCTGCTCTTTCTGTTGTGTGTATGCTGACGCATGGCATATTGTCTGGCCGCCTGCTGGCATGCTGACACATGTATTTAATTGTGCGTTACAGTCGATGAATAATTGCGATGTGAAGACGTGAAGTATTATTCCAAAAATGAATATTTGATGTGGTGCAGTTAAAAGACTGTGGACCGGTTGTCTCGTCGGCTTTTGTCTTTAAAAACGCGGCTTGGGGATTTTAAGGTGTACAGCTGGCAGCTGGATTTGGCACACTGTGGCACCGTACTGCAGGGAGTGGTGAAGATTTTTAAAATATCTATCTATCTATCTATCTATCTATCTATCTATCTATCTATCTAT
>JABUIW010044429.1:349325-367783 GCA_013363375.1 Menidia beryllina | reverse complement strand
TCTATCTATCTATCTATCTATCTATCTATCTATCTATCTATCTATCTCATACATAATTTATATATAGGCGTGTGCGCATAAATATATAGGCCTATACATTTCGGAAACAACGGCTTTGGAACCAATATAAAAGCATAAGCCATCTCAAGGGAACACTTGTCTTATGGTTAGAGCAAGGGCTAAATCATTTATCAGGCCACAAGTGAACCTTATCCAAACAAGCAGAGGTGCTGCGAGAGAATTTGGATCCAATTATGCTAGTAGGGGGATCTGATTTTGTTGCTTTACGCAAATCTCAGTTTAGTCGAATACACGCCGTGAATGGATACGATGATGTCCGTTTTACAGCAGGTTTTCTGTTGCGCTAAAATGACAGGATATTGTTCTCGTGTACATAAACCACAAACACCCAAATTTAAAAATTCTGGTTCTACATTTCCCTCTGCGAACTGGATTATTCAGAAGCAGAAACAATAAACACAAGCAGCTGACGGAAAAGTGCTTACAAATCCGCAGTTTTTTATTGTGCCTCATATGTAATACATCACTTTGCATTCCTTGTTTATTTTCTCTCCAACATTTTATTATTTGATTTGAGATTGAAGTCATATTCACTTGTGGACTCAAATGTTACGTCAGTGAACATGCAATGAAGTTAAAGGCAACTGTAAGTGAGAGATGGAGCAGTTGAGATTAATGGTGGAAAAACACGAAAATCGGATGAGTAAAGGGGGCTAACCCAGTAGACGGGCTGTCATAGCTTTGATTCAAGAGGTATTTTATGTAAATACAGCAGTCTGTGACTCATCAATGCTGAAATTGCTTCTAGGAGTGTGAGCAGTAATTTTCCCCAAAGGCAAAATCACCATGGTGGACTGTTTTTGTGGAGACCTCTGAAGTTGCTCAACTGCAATGATTTTATTTCTCTCAGATGAACATATTTTTTATACCCTTTAATATCGTTCAGATAAGATTCCGACCTTTGATGTCCCTGCAGAGAGAAATATTTTACTTAAACAATACAATCCTCCATATGAACACTGAAAAATCTGAGACCCCTCCTGTCTCGCTATCGAATTGCCTTCCAGTGATGGAATTAATTAATTCTTTCTCTTTCTTGAGTTGTGCCAATGTCTACGTGACATTGCGTCTATGTTTTCCCGGCACACAAACTTAATGTTCTTCACCTTGGATGCTTTGATTGCATAGGATATGTCTAAACAGATGTTTTTTTTCTGGAGTCTGGGTGCATCTTATAATGTTTCACTGTTGATTATACTTAATTGTATGAGTTAAAAGGATACCATTGAGACTCCTGTGTTAAGTGTTGTTTACTTCCTTTGAAAAAAGTTTTATCTCTATCTTTATTCACCTTTTTACCTTTTTTATTAAATTTCTTAATCACTTCACTTATCTCCACCTCTCCCTAAAATTTCATCAGTTTATTTTCTTTCATACACACACTAACACACAGCAGTACCAATTACTATGTATCACATATAGTTCAAACAAGTGCCTTTGTGGTTCAGACATGTTTAGTGTGCCTAGGAATCCCATCTGGCCTCCCAAGTGTAAACTGTAACCCCTCTCCCAGGACCTTCAGGGTGATGACCTCTCATAGAAGAGACCTGAGGTTGGGTTGCTGGGAAACTGGCAAAATTGTACCTTCAAGATTCAAGATTTTACTAAATCTTTGTCCTTGCTTTTCTATATGTATATTTCTTTATTATCTGGCTTATACTGTATACAGACATTATAAACCTGTCTGTATACAAGTACAGAGCTAATTTTGGATTTATTATGTTAATTTCGCCAACAGAAAACTCTTTTAATGACAAGGCATCGAGGCATTTCTGTGGTGTCAAACTTTACTTTGCAAATTGTTCTGTCATATAAATTAGATACATCCAGTTATCATGTCAGGTCAGGTAATTTCTGGTCAGGTATTAATGTCCATGGTACACATATAGAAATCCTAAAGATCCTAAGACAAACAACCGTAAGAGAATATGTGTTTATTCCGATGTCTTTGTTTATGGTGACAGCCACATAAAAAAATTTTAACTAAAACCTGTCAATTAAAGTTTCAAAGATGTTTTGAGAAATGTCTTATTTCACAAATTTCTTGTTTAACAAAAATAAATTATTGCTCTCTTACACTTAAATTAAAGCTAATCTGGCTTCCATCACAAAATAGCTCCAATAAAATATGAAGTTATGAGAGATTCCTACTGACACCTGCCCTGCAATAATTTTTAAAAGTTTGAAATTGAGGGAGCAATAGCTTACCCATAGGTAAAAGGTTTTGGAAAGACTTTTGTAGATATCTGCAAACACATAAACAGCTAGAACATTTTATCATCCAGGTTGAATAGGTGTCATTCTGCATTTAGAGTGTTGTGCCTGTTACATTTCACCCTGAAGGGCCAGCATGATCTGATTTTTTTTTTCTATGAGTTATAGCTGTGGGCAAAGACCTTCTTCAAGAATTCACTTTGAGCCTAAAGTTAATTTTTTCCTGTGACAGTTCTTTTCTGCCTCATCAGTTTGAGCCTCTCCAGGTCCTTGTTGTAGCTGCAGAAAATGGCAAGGCTAATAAGTCAGTTTGCTCTGTGGGCTGCTGTTTTGTGTCTTTGTCAAGTACTGCTAGGATATTTTTCAGCCTGTGTGTATGTGAGAGATAGGGGAAAAAATTCTCTGCTGTTGTGTTATTTTTTCCCCCAGTCTATGACTAGTAACCAGTTGCTACACCAAGGCCTCAAAGTTGCTACTCACGTTTCCTGTCTGGCCATAAAATCCTTAAACCTTGTCAGTAGTCTTTTGCACCCAAAGTCAGCCTGTATCCTTTTTTGTCTTTGTGCCCCTGTAATGTTATATAATGATTGAAGTCAAGAAATGTTCGTTGGTTTAAGCATGGGAATGTCTTGAAAAAGAATTAAATATATCTGCCAGGAATTTCTACAGGAAACTTGAAATTCCTCACCTTCATTGGTCTGTGGTGGCAGTCAGCTGTAGTTGACACAAACAGTTAACCCTAACATAAATCCTGTAGTCTAAGAAGCACACTTTAATTCCGGAATCTTTAAATAAAAACACAAACCCTGATGGCTTTCATTTAGTAAACCTTCTAAGACTTCATGTTGCTCTTCCAGTTATCAGTTGGGTTTATCCCAGGCCTCCTATTGATCTCAATATACAGTATATTAAGACATCTAACGACCTGTTATGTTGTAGTTTGGAGGAAAATTCTAAATGTTGTGATTTTCTGGTCATATATAATGAAACATATTTTTGTATGAATCGTGTGCCATCAGTGTGAAAATGTTCCTCCTGCCTTCCTCTAGGTGTCTGCAATGCTGTATTCATCACATAATTTCCATGTTCCATGATGATGGTTATCATCTCAAATAAATACAACATGCTAAGGATGTTAAATTGGACTTAAAAAACTAGAAGTTGAACAATTGCTAAATCATAAAGATAAACTGTGATACTTTTTGAATTCTTTTGTCATCTTTTGTTGTTTGTTCAAATACATTAACTTGCATATTAAAATAGGAACTGTATTCCTGTTCTAATATGCTTTTAATAGTTTCTTATAATTTTTTTTTCTCCATAGCAAAATAATCAAAGCATCAAACATTAAAGCATCAAACCTACTTAAAGATTAGCACTGTCAAAACAGTTACATTTTTCCCCCCTAATATATCCAAAAAATTATGATTAAAAATAATAGAAATCAATAATTATTTTCCACTTTAATTATCTGATTGCAGTACCAGTTGTTTCTGTAATAAATGTTTTTCCACTGTTGCTTTAGGGTTCTTCAGAGCCACTGTCATGTTAACATATAGTGATAAGATATTTGCACTTCGTTTATTTGTTCTACATTAACTTGAATGTTTGTGTAGTCCATTTTCCCTGTACTTGTCATTGTCTCTCACCCCCAGTGAAATAAATAGACCCTGTATGTGTCACTGTGTGTATGGTGTTTCCCGGATATCCTGTTTGTGTAGTTTTAGTGCTACTGCTGTTTTCCTGCACCATTCTGCTTTCGAAATCCTGCATCAAACGTCCCAATACATTGGGGGAGTGGTGGTTTCCCTGATGTGTCCTGCTGTGACATTTAGTCCGAGTACACATTTATTCTATTATGCAATCCATTCTATGTAATTGGAAAAATGTTTTTGAAAAGTATTATTTACTTGGCTTTTTCTTTTTTTTTGTTTAGGCTGTTGAAATGTCATATTTGTTTTAATATTTCAGATTTTTATGGAGACTGCATCAATTGCACAGGTTTTTGAACAATGAATCACATGGAAGTATAACTTTTCTGCAGCCTCTTGAAAACTGAACAGGGGGAACCTGCTAAACAATGACAGTGGTCAGATATCCATCAGTTTGCTGTAAATTCACAAACTTGCAGTGGATTTGTAAAGTATGTATTTCTGTAATTGGCATGGTTACAAACAGGGGCTATTAGAAGAACTTAGTATTTACAGCTCTTTGGAGCTGTGTGTGTGAATCTAAGTTATTCTTTAGTGTTTAACAGACTTTCAAATTAATTGCATGTAAAACCTGGTGATGAACATTTCCAATTCCCTGCCTTGTAAGAAAAAATCTCAGCAGTCAAATGATATCTGAGTTTCATATATGAATCCAAGAGTGACCTTCTGTTGTTGAAATACGCAAACATATGGATTTTTCTCTAACTTTCAAATATGAGTCAAAACCAAGTAAAACTGCTTTCTCTTGTCTTGTCAAATAGAAACGTCCTCTAAACCAAAAAAGGGGGGAAAAGAAGAGTGAAGGATAAGGGAGAGAGATACAAATATTTGCAACAAAGAAGAAATGAGGGCAATTTGACACACTTGAGATTACTGAGTATATTCATCCACAGAGTTAATCCTAACGCTTTTGCATTGAGTGCAAGCAATTGAGGTGGCTCAGGCTCAGATCAGGATGTCACTTATGTGCCGTCAGGGCTTGTCCAAAATAAAAGAGACTCCTAGGATGGAGATATAGTCTTAGATATAGTCAATTCAGAAAAACATTTATCAGGAGAGGAGTGTCTGTTCTACTATGAGAAAAATATTTAATAGATGAATGGATATTAAACTTTTTGATTTGTTTATTTTATGTCAGATGAGTTACAGATTAGTTATAGAAAAGTGTGGTAGTGAAAGTCCCCATAGACTTTTGTTGCTATTGGCTTTCTTAAACTTCTATAACCTCTTAAAATTGTTTGTAAACTTGGCTGGCTTTATATACTTTTGTTCTGTTTCTAACTTGTATAGTTATAAGAGTGAGAAACCTTCTCTCTCATAACTATATGAACTAGTAGAGAGTAGTAGCACTGTTTGAGGTGTTTCTCAGGCATCAGCTTGAGGCCTGATGAGGATCGCTTAATTGCCCGACTGAGTCCATGACCATCTGTGCGAGTGTCTGGACTTCATTAGGGAGACGATGAAAGAGCTGCCACAAAATAAGAGAACACGAAAGAGCACACACTATTTGGGTCTTGAGGACAACCTTTTTGCATGAAACTGAGTTAACAGCGTAAGCAAAAATTTTAGGGAGAGATTTCCTCTTTTCCTAGCATTGAGGGCACTTCTGTTAGTAAAGAAATAAAGAGCTCACTCTCCAGCACACATTGCTCTTTTTTCACATTTATAGACACCATGACACATTTCCATAACTCAGAACAACAAACACACTTTTTCTTGAGAAAATTAATAACAGTTACTGTCTGGTTGTCATAGGGTAGTCTGTTAAGCCGTTCTAGACCTTCCATGTTTACATGTCTGATATCTTTATCTCTATGTCATCAGTTAGGCTTTTCTACCTGAGGGAATCTGAGACATACTCTCAGTCTCTCACACCAGGCATATACCAGTATACTTGCAAAATGGAACACTGAAGTCACCCTTCCTTCCTTACTTCTGTGAAAAAACATCTGTCTGGGGAACAGGAGTCTGCTTTGCTTGTGGTTCTCCTAATTTAGAGGGTGAGCTTGTATGAGCCTCTAACTATAACCAATTATGTCAGATGGTGCCATAGATGGATTTGAGAAGCATGTTTCTTCAATCTGAAAGGTTCTAAGAATGAAAAGATAATTATCTGTTTGATGTAAAAATTCTATTTTAACAGATTATGGTCTTGTTTATGTATATGGCTCTCATAATTTACTAAAAAAGACATAAATAAAAGAAGAGGTAGATGAAGGAACCTGTTGCTGAGCACTAACCTCTCAAAGAATGTCCATGAGCATTACTCTAAACTTTTGGCTTTAAACATTAGTTGAGCTACATTTGAAATGACTCACTTCTAAAGTAAATCGGTCCCTTTCAGATACATTGCTACTTCTTTCAAACGGAAGGGGTTGATTGCATTAAAGATGTAAATTAAAGTATCAGGAGTACTGATGCCTCATCAACTGCCTGCAACACGTCATCGATTACATCTCAGGTGTAGATGGTTCTATAATGGATGTTTTTACTAATATCCATTCATCTGTGTCACTCTACTTGAGGCCAAAATTGGATTGTGCCTAACAATTAAGAAAAATATATTACAAGTGGGAATATGATGAAAACCTGTGTGGTATGACAGCAGTAAAATGAAACATGGAACATGGCACTTTGGAAACAACTGTTCCAAAGTGACATCTGTAGGTTGTATTTGTATGGGGAGGGAACATAGTGTCTACTGCTATCAGGAAATGGGGAACTGCCTATTGAAGAATTCAGGAGGGGTGCATGTAAGGACTCACAAAAGTCAGTAAATTCAAAGGGAGCTGTTAATTTTGAAAGATTTGGCATTATAAAAACTGTTTTTAAGAATTATGAAAAGCTAATTCATCACGTAGAAGTTCAACATTTTTAGCAAAAGCTGTTCTTTTATATTTATTGTTCTTGCTCTATTCTAAATCAAATACGAAATCTGTTATACTAAAAAAGTCAAGGTAGCAGCCATACTAAGTAAAAACTATATAAAACATAAAAACATGTACATGACAGTTGTTGATACTAGAAATTTAATTATTACCTTTATAATTCCTGTATGTATGTTCGAATTAGACTAAGTTTCTTAATGCCAGAAAAAGTTAACCCCAAAGTCAGACATTTCTTACACTGGCATCCTGATTCAACGAATGTCGTTATAGTTTACAGGTTTTATGAGTTCAAAGTTTTTCTAACTTGTGACATTAATCTGCCCTACTCAACGAAGAATGAGAAATGAGGCACAACAGCAATAATAATCATGCCCACTGAAAGCTCCACCTCCCCACTCCTTCCATGGACCTGAATTAAATTAAGCAGGTATCAAAAAGGGATGCAGAGATGAATACAAAATATTACTCTGTTTACTCTGTCACTCATTCTGTAAATAAAAGAAAGAAACTGAAACTACCAAAATATCTGGCAATATATCAACCATATGATACCTTCATCGATTTGACTAGAATAGTACCTTAAATTGGTATGAAATGAACAAAAATCCTCTCATTTATTAGCCTAGTATGCTTGTTGAAAAAACATTGGACAAGGATCATGCTGGTGTCATTTCTTGTCAGTATTGTAGTATAGTCTGGATTCTGTTTATTCATTTATTTTTAGTGATTGCATGGAGAAGACGAATTGCTCCACGTGGTTATGCACAACAAGCCTTGCTCTTCTGCACGCCTGAGGGCAGCAGTTGACAAATATGTGATCATATTGATGTTGCTTAGAAGTATTGATTTTTTTTTTTTGTTTTAGCCCCCCTTCAATAGTAAGTTTAGAGCCTAACTGTGACACTGTTAAGTAACATTTGGGCATTAAAACACAAGTGTGAAAGGGATCAGGGGAGTGTGTATGCTCAGGATGTTACGATAGGCATAAACCCACATGTGAGAGTTTATAAAACAAAGAAATAGGCAGAACGCACACAATATGCCAGTGGTTGTGTTTGTTGGAAATGTCAAAGTGTTCTTAGGAAAATTAAGCAACTGTAACTGGATGATAGAGACTGAAAGTTGTCACGCGTCAGAGTGAGTGGTGCTCATTCGTATAATTTCTAACTGCCAGGTGTGTTGTAGACTGCAAAGGCCTTGAAATCATTCATGGCCTTCATTAAATAGTGATGGCGGGCCGCAGCGTAGCCTAATGGTTAGAGCGGGCGGCCCATATAAAGAGCCTTTGCTCGTAAGCGGGTGGCCGTGGGTTCGAATCCGGCCCATGGCCCCTACCCGCAGGTCTCCCCCCCTCTATCTCTGCCCCCTTTCCTGTCAAGCTACTGTCATTAAAGGCCACTAGAGCCAAAAAATCTAAAAAATAAAATAAAATAAAAAATAAAAAAATAAATAGTGATGGCTGAGCTGTGTTACATTAAATGGCTAGAGGAAGAACAAAATTGTCACCAGCCACTGGAACCCTTTACAAAACAACAGGGTGGGATTTAACACTCAGGCTCCTCCTACTTTAATCTTCCCCACATTCTGAATTTTGACTGCTTCTACTTGCTAAAGAAACTATTCACCTTCTACAAAATAGATAACATCAATGTCTCTGTCTTTCAAACCACTTTTTATGTTGTGAGTGAGTCCTCTTTGGAAAATTGCTAGCTTCTGAATCTGTGATTATTCATCAAATGTTGTGTCTAATTTTGCAGCTATGCAGTAATTTCCAATAATTAATATTTTCTGTTTTACCGAAGTACTTTCTTTTTCCCCACAGTCCCTTCATGCATCCCCCCCGCCCCCATCTGTTCATCTGGCTTTTCAGAAGTTTTCTCAGCCTTGTTTATTTTGCCAGCATGGCTGGTTTGGCTCATACTCTGGGCGGATTCAGCTACTGGTCTCTATTCCTCAGATTTCATGGTGTAGTATACACAGCAGAGCCTACTCAGCTGGGCACTCTGATGTCATCTCAAAGACTCCTCTCATGTTCCTATAAAGAGGTCAAGGAGGACACGTTGGCAGTGCCTCATCACTGGTTGAGCAAACACAAATAAGCCCACAAGTCCCTCTGCAAACTTCAGAATGGTGTTGCAAAGTAAGTTTATAATTCAGTCTTTCTTTACCAAAGACCTTATTCTATATAGGTTATTTATCCTTGTAAGAGCTTATGCGGTGCCCACAATTCAGGAAAATTTAAAAAACTTTTAAAGATCATGATGCCTCCATTGAATAATCATGTTGCATTGCATCACTAAACATAAGAAAGATACCCCATACCTAAATCCAAAATTCCACCGTGCTCCTGGTGCAAATCTGTGATAATCTCCCACCTTGAATATTGTAAAGCTCTCCTGATTGGTCTCTCTGTATTCCCAGCCTGTACTGTAAAAACTCTACAAATTATCCAGAACGCAGCGGCGCTTCTGGTCTTCAATCAGCCCAAAATGTTCCACGTCACCCCTTGTTCATTGTAGTCCGTGGGCCAGAATCTGTACGACGTCTCCTTAAGCAATTCCGTTTGAACTTTTAGGGGGCAACTTTCTTTCACTTGGATAGGTTGCTAGAGACTACAGTGATCTTAAAACGCCAATGTTCCCACCTTTTCACTTGCACATTAATAAGTTATAGTCAATTAAAAATATAATTTGTTCTGCCGTAATCTAAGAAATCGCGAGATCCGAGTTTTGCTTATTAGCCAATCAGATGGCTGAATCTCAGCGCGAGAGCTCGGTTATTTAAATATGGCAGCGCCCGTGAAATGTTTTTTGCACTTGTTTCAATACGAAGATTATTTCATTTTCTGGTGCCAGTTGGCAGCGATTTATTGAAAGTTTTAAGTCCTGGATAGACCTGGATGGCAGGGAAAAAGAAATAGCCGAAACTTTCTCTCAGTTCACAGTTGAGTCGCCGGGACCCGCTGAGCTGGGGAACCATAGGAAGTGCTGCTCGAAGTACACGGACAAAACAAAAATTGGGAGAGCAAGTAAACGTGTTGTACGCGAGCAAACCCAAAGCAATCTTTGCTGTCATCGTGAACGAAGCTGATACCAGACTTCTACTTCATGCAAAGCATGCTTATTTGGAATATAAAGATATTGTTTTCTTGAGCCCAGACACTGATGTCATGGTCTTGGCTTTAGGTTGTGTGCATTGTTTTGAGAGTACTATCTATTTTAGGATAGGGACTGGCAACAAAACTCGTATTGTTAATATTTCTCATCTAGCAAGTCTTCATGGTCCAAGGAAAGGTCGAGCTTTTGTTGGTCTTCATGCTTTTACTGGATGTGACATGTTAAGTGCCTTTTAAAGGGAAAGGAAAAGTTAAAGCCTTAAGGCTGATGCTTGAATCAGAGCCAGCTGTTAATTGCTTTCAAATTCTTGGGAAAAATTGGGATGTTGATGATAAATTGTTCATTCAGCTTGAAAAATTTGTCTGTCACTTTTATGGACAGAAAAACTGGGTTAATGATGCCAGGTTTAAAATGTTCTCTTCTCTGTAAATCAGATAAATCTTTTCCACCAAATGATGTTTGTCTTTGATAACATTCTAAGCGAGCTGCATACCAGCTAGCAATTTATAGAAGGTGTTTCGACCAGTTTATTAACGCCCCTAACCCAGAAGGCCATGGCTGGTTCTTTGAAGATGGAGTGCTCTCCTATTGTTGGATGGTAAATCCCCCAGCTCCATCTGATGTCACGATGGACATGTCTTGCAAGTGCAAGACAAATGCATGTACTACACAAATCTGTCCATGCAAAAGGGGTCATTTGCCGTGTAGTGACCTCTGCCAATGTGTCAACTGTGCAAACTGTCCTATGATTGAAAATGAGAATGATGTGGGAGTCACGTGGGCAGGTGAACAAGATGGCAGCTGGCTAACGGTTCTCCGTTCCCGACATGTAATTAGACGACGATACTGTAGTAAGGGGCTCTTATTTGATATCGTTCTCAGCAAGTGAGGGAGCAGTATAGGCTTGTGGACTTCTTTTTGGGGAAAAAAGTACTTTAATCCTGCAATGGCCGCAACGAAACACTCAAAGGGCCACATGTCGACCCGCAACAGCCCTCCACATGAGGAAGAACAGGGGGAAACACCTTCTCCTCCTAATATAATGAATCTGTTCTCGGAAGTGGTTAAAATGAGTAACATGCTACAAAGCGTAGCTGCTGATGTCTCCACAATAAAGCAGACGACATCGGAACTGAATGCAGCGGTGGCTGCAATGCAAGAAAGGCTAATGGAGGCTGAAACACGCATCTCCCGCAGTTGGTGAGAGAAGCATGCTAATGGAAGCCATGCTGGACCGCATGCAAGTTCTCGAAAATCACAGTAAGAGGAATAATGTGAGAGTTATCGGGTTGAAAGAGACTATCGGTACTGATGGGACACTTTTGAGCTGTGTTCGGAAGATGTTAACCGAGGGTCTTGGAGTTCGCGATGACGCCGAGATCGAGATTGAACGAGCCCACCGGGTCTTCGCACCGTTACCCGACCCGAATCGAGCCCCGAGACCGGTTATTATCCGATTCCTGAGGCAATCAGCGAGGGATAAAGTGATTATGGCAGCTAAGGAGAAGCGCGGGTTTGAGTGGCAAGGATGCAGGCTATCAGTGTTTCCAGATATGACTAAAGAACTGGCGGAGAAGAGGAAGGCTTTCACCGCAGTGAAAAAGAAGTTGCAAGAACGCAACGCTAAATACACCCTGGCGTTTCCAGCCACGCTGCGCGTGAGGTGGAAGGGTAAAAACATAAGTTTCAGCTCGGCGAAAGCAGCAGAGAAGTTTTTCAATGAGGAAAGCCGGGAGGAGAACGAGCAGGGGGAGGAAACCCCAAATTCAACTGATTGATGTAATTCCTAGGAGCCTCATAGAAGATGTTGTGTCTGACTGTTGGGAGGCGGACCTCGCCACCTGTCATCATGAACAGAGAGAAGCAGAGTCCACGGACCTGGTAAGGTTTTTTCTCTTAGTTATTCTTTCGTTTTCTTGTTCAGCTGTGGTAGACAGCAGCAATAGAGTAGGTTTTAAGTTTTTTTTGCTGTTCTTTATGTTGTTTCTATCCGTTTACATGACGGGAATGTTTATTGCCTATGTAAATTGTTTTCATTTTGGCTGGGTGCACTCACAGAGTAGGTTGGGGATCAGGGGACCGGGGTATAGATATATCAGTTCAGAATGTTTTGTTACAGGTTTAAAACGTGTATCAATCTATAATCTGCAATGACTGGGAAGTATATAATATATAATTTACATCTTGGAATATTAATGGATGCAGAAATCCAGCCAAAAGGCGCAAAATATTGGCGTATTTAAAGACGAATCAAACCGATATAATATTTCTCCAAGAAACTCACCTAAATGAGGGGGAAGAGTCCAAGTTTAAGATGGGTTGGGGAGGACATACACTATATTGCCAAAAGTATTTGCTCACCTGCCTTGACTCACATATGAGCTTAAGTGACATCCCGTTCCTAATCCATAGGGTTCAATATGACGTCGGTCCACCCTTTGCAGCTAGAACAGCTTCAACTCTTCTGGGAAGGCTGTCCACAAGGTTTAGGAGTGTGTTTATGGGAATTTTTGACCATTCTTCCAGAAGCGCATTTGTGAGGTCGCACACTGATGTTGGACGAGAAGGCCTGGCTCTCAGTCTCCGCTCTAATTCATCCCAAAGGTGTTCTATCGGGTTGAGGTCAGGACTCTGTGCAGGCCAGTCAAGTTCATCCACACCAGACTCTGTCATCCATGTCTTTATGGACCTTGCTTTGTGCACTGGTGCACAGTCATGTTGGAAGAGGAAGGGGCCAGCTCCAAACTGTTCCCACAAAGTTGGGAGCATGGAATTGTCCAAAATGTCTTGGTATGCTGAAGCATTCAGAGTTCCTTTCACTGGAACTAAGGGGCCAAGCCCAGCTCCTGAAAAACAACCCCACACCATAATCCCCCCTCCACCAAACTTTACACTTGGCACAATGCAGTCAGACAAGTACCGTTCTCCTGGCAACCGCCAAACCCAGACCCGTCCATCAGATTGCCAGATGGAGAAGCGCGATTCGTCACTCCAGAGAACGCGTCTCCACTGCTCTAGAGTCCAGTGGCGGCGTGCTTTACACCACCGCATCCGACGCTTTGCATTGCACTTGGTGATGTATGGCTTGGATGCAGCTGCTCGACCATGGAAACCCATTCCATGAAGCTCTCTGCGCACTGTTCTTGAGCTAATCTGAAGGCCACATGAAGTTTGGAGGTCTGTAGTGATTGACTCTGCAGAAAGTTGGCGACCTCTTCGCACTATGCGCGTCAGCATCCGCTGACCCCGCTCCGTCAGTTTACGTGGCCTACCACTTCGTGGCTGAGTTGCTGTCGTTCCCAAACACTTCCATTTTCTTATAATACAGCTGACAGTTGACTGTGGAATATTTAGGAGCGAGGAAATTTCACGACTGGATTTGTTGCACAGGTGGCATCCTATCACAGTTCCACGCTGGAATTCACTGAGCTCCTGAGAGCGACCCATTCTTTCACAAATGTTTGTAAAAACAGTCTTGAATTGACTGAACAGGATTGAACAGGCTTGAATTTATACACCTGTGGCCATGGAAGTGATTGGAACACCTGATTCCGATAATTTGGATGGGTGAGCAAATACTTTTGGCAATATAGTGTATTTTTCATAGCTCTCACTCGAGTGCTCGTAATGGAGTAATCATCCTTATTAAGAAAAAAATCAGTTTTCATTGATAAAACAAGCTAAAGATACAGAGGGAAGAATAGTTTGCGTCGAAGCAATGATGGAAAGGGTAAAGGTCATACTCTGCAACATATACGCACCCAATAAGGAGGACCCTAATTTTTTCCACAAAATAAATAGTATATTGGGGGATATGGAAGGACAAATAATATTAGCAGGGGACTTTAATGAAGTTATGGATCCTATTCTTGATAAAAGCACACCAAAAGGTTCACTTAGCTCTAAAGGAAGAGATGGAGTCCATATGTTAAAGGAAGATTTGGGTCTAGTAGATGTTTGGAGGTTAATCAATCCGTCTAAAAGAGAGTACACATTTTATTCTCATTGTCACAAATCCTATTCTAGGATCGATTTGTTTTTGGTTTCAAAACTCATAGTAAATAATGTGCGGAGCTGTGATATTAAAACTATTGCACTCACTGACCATGCAGCTACGGAATTGTGCATAAGATTAGGACTGGGGAATATAAGAGGTTCAAGATGGAGAATGAATGTCTCGATTTTACAGGACAAACTCTTTAAAGAACAGTTGGGGCAGGACCTGAGATACTTTTTTGAAATAAACATTGGCAGTACAGAGCATGTTCAATCTGCATGGGAGGCCTCTAAGGCATTTCTGAGAGGTAAACTTATAGCATACACTTCATGGAAGAAAAAAGAGAGTCTATGCAAAATTCGTAAATTCGAAAGAGAAATCAAACTTAAAGAAAGCAATTTGGCTAGGTGTTATGATGATTTACTTTATCGAGATATTTGTGGGCTTAAGTTTCAGTTAAATGAAATTTATAACAAAAAAGTGGAATATTCTCTATTTAGGTTAAAAACTTCATTTTATGAGGGAGGGGAGAAAACGGGCAAATTATTAGCAAGACAAATTAAAAAAGAGGATTTTTTTTAACACAATCCCTGCCATTAAACAAGGAGATACTTTAGTAACCTTACCAAAAGACATAAACAATGGCTTCAAACAATATTATGAAACATTGTATACATCTTCAGTGTTTGACAAGACAAACCAAAGAGAAAGTGATGCCTTTCTCTCCAAACTCAATCTACCAAGGCTATCTCAGGAGCATGTAGAGTGGTTGGAAGCACCAATTACTGAAGGGGAGATTAGGAAGGCAATCTTAGCGATGAAGGTGGGGAAATCCCCCGGGTATGCTGGTATTCCATCAGAATACTACAAGGAGTATATAGATATTCTTGCTCCAGTGTTACAAAAGGTCTATCAAGAGATTTTTGAGAGAGGACAGCTGCTCCCTACTTTTAATGAAGCTCTGATGTCCCTGATTCCAAAAAAGGATAGGGATAGCACGGACCCAGCAAATTATAGGCCAATTAGCTTATTAAATGTAGACTGTAAAATATTAACCAAGGCGCTGGCTGTGCGCTTACAACAAGTCCTTCCTAGTATTATTCATCAGAATCAGACAGGCTTTATGAAAACCCGCTCCTCCTCTGATAACATTAGAAAATTGTTACATCTGATGTGGTTGTGTCAGTCAAAGGAGGAGCCAGTCGTTGCTATCTCCTTAGATGCGGAGAAGGCGTTTGATAAAGTAGAATGGAGCTTTCTTTTTTCGGCTCTCTCAAATTTTGGATTTGGACCCTCTTTTATTAAATGGGTTAAAATATTGTATAAAGAACCAAAGGCTGCTGTCATAACCAATGGCACTATTTCATCCTTTTTTAACTTATCACGTGGGACCCGTCAGGGTTGTTCTCTCAGTCCATTATTATTCATCATGTTTATTGAAACTTTAGCAGTGAGCATTAGGATAAACGTCAAAGGAATATTATGGGGACAGCAAGAACACAAACTGCTTTTATATGCAGACGATATTTTATCACTTATAACACATCCGCTTACATCTTTGCCGCACCTGATGGACACTATGCAGATGTATTTGACGGTTTCAGGGTACTCAATAAATTGGGCTAAATCTGAAGCCATTTCATTATCCTCTTTATGCAATTCACACATGGTTAAAGATTTTAAATTCAAATGGGCACCTGAAGGTATGAAGTATCTTGGGATTAGGCTCAGTAGGGAGTTGGAAGCGTTACCTTCACTAAATTTTGATCCGATGCTCTAAAAAATTAAAACAAATTTCGAAAAGTGGGGGAAGATAAAACTAACATTATGGGGTAAGATTAATGTTATAAAAATTATTACCGCCCCTCAGTTTAATTATGTTCTTATGATGCTTCCCATTACAATTCCACCTGATATTTTTAAAAGGTATGAAAATTTAACTAAACATTTTTTGTGGGACGGTAAAAGAGCGAGAATAAAATTAGAAAAATTATATGCTCCTAAAGAAAAGGGCAGCCTAGAACTTCCAGATCCTAAGCTTTATTGCTTGTCATTTGAAATGGCAAAATTAGTTAAACATTGGGAAGGTGAGAATGGGCAGGAATGGTTACATATTGAAAGGGATATATGTTTGCCGTTTGACCCTAAACAAAAATTATCTGAAAAGATTGACACAACAAACCCAGTTTATGTCTTGTAAAGTTTGGTCAAAGGTACACGAACTGTTAAAGCTCCCACATCAGGTAGAGCAGTATGCATCTCTCTGGAATAATCCTGAGATATGTATTGGTAAAACACCTGTGTTTTGGAGGCAGTGGCATTCACGTGGCATATGCGTCATTGGTGATTTGTACAAAGATGGACAATTCCTGTCCTTCACTGAACTTACTCACACATTTAACTTGGAAGGTAAAGCAAATTTTTGGAAATATCTACAGATGAGACATTGTGTTACCTCAAAATTTAAAAAGATCGTAGAAAATGATATATTGAATTATATTAAAATGCCGCGTGAACGACACACTGCCTCTCTTTTTTTATAAACTGCTATGGTATAATCTGAGTAGTAAATCGTCGAGTATTAAACTTCTATGGCAGAGAAAGATTTGAGAAAAGAGTATACAAAAGAAGGATGGTTGAGGGTACTGTCAGAGAGTGGTAAATATGTGAAAGAGGCCACAAGTAAATTTATACAGTATAAGGTGCTACATAGATATTATCATACACATACGAGGTTACATAGAATGAAAATTATGTCAAACAATAGGTGTTGGAAATGTAAGAAAGAAGTGGGCACATATTTGCATTGTTTTTGGGACTGCTCTCTGGTTTCACCATTTTGGATTAAAATCTTGGAGGCTCTGAGTGCATGGCTTGGCTCAGAGATCCCTCAGACTCCAGAACTGTGTTTACTGGGAGACCGATCTCAAATGCCAAACACCCCAAAAAGAGCTTTTGCAGTTGTGATGGTCGGTCTGGTGACAGCCTGCAGGATCATCTTAAGACATTGGAAGACCACAAAGTGTCCCGAGCTAAATGAGTGGATTAAATCAATGACGGATACAGCTTCTTATGAAGTCATGCTCAACAACATGGATGGGAACAAGGACATGGAATGGGATAGCTTTTGGGACTCATTGAAAAGAACTATGGCTTCGAGTAATGTATCTGGATGAAGTCTGATTTTCCCGGACAATTACCTTTCTCTCAACTACTGAATGTTTTTGAATTGACACTGTAACATACATATAATATATGACTGAACCCTGGGTGTTGGGGGGGGGGTGCACCAGCCCTTTTTGTTTTTTGTTTTGTATTTGTGTTTTATGTGAGATAATATTCAGAAAATCAAAAATTTGAATTACAAAAAAGAAAATGAGAATGATGTGGAAGGGATATATTCAAATGATAATGAGGACTTAGATGACTCAGATGATGAGTTGTGATGTTTTTCATATATGTTGTAGGTTTTTGATGAAAATATAAAAGATATAAATATGAGAGGTCTGGATTTAAATAATATGATGTAAATATGATATGTTTGGATTTAAATAGTATGAGTCGCGAGGAAAGGTTAAGATAGAAATAATATAACTTTAAATATGAGAGGTTCAGATTTTTATATTGGACATAAATATGGATCCTTAGTTTTTATTGACAGTGAAAATGATATAATATTCCATTTTTTATACCAAGGTTTACTTGTGATAGTAGTTGTTTTTCTCTCATTAAGTTAATAAATGCAATATGATGGAAAGTGAAGTGTCAGTTTTTCAACAATTAAATTAGTAAGAAATTATTTGGACCAAAAGCAAGGGTTTTGCATATTAAATTATTGTTTTTTGTTTTGCTATGGCTGTATAAAGTGGAAAATATGTAGTATTCAGGTTCAGTGGCCCTCTGGCAGCGAAAATCGAAACTAAAGGTCTAAATTGCATTTCCATGTTGATTCCATCAGTATTTGCATAAAATAAACTTTTCTAATGATCAACCTTAATGATTTTAAAATATTTTTGGTAAGGATCACTTGGTTAAAACCAAAAATATGGAGATTTTCTTAGTTTTAGCCACCTATAGGCCAGATGTGGAACTACCGAAATTTTAATTGGCCGTAATTAATTAATGTGCAAGTGAAAACGCGGGAACATTGGCTTGTGGAGATCACTGAAGTCCAAGGTATCTAACTAAACTGGAAGAAAGTTGCCCCCAAAAAGTTCAAACGGAAAGTCATCGTACAGATTCTGGCCCACGGACTATTGAGCTTCACTTCATTGAGCTGCCCGCATCAAATTCTAGACACTTATGTTAGCCTACAAAGTGCTTAAGGTTAAAGGTCCAGAGTACTTAAATAACTCTTGCAAAGACTTGTGTCACAACTTAATCACTCAGGTCATCAATAGATTTACATACATACATACATACATACATACATACATACATACATACATAC
>JABUIW010044429.1:333050-349315 GCA_013363375.1 Menidia beryllina | reverse complement strand
CATACATACATACATACATACATACATACATACATACATACATACATGTACAGAAAGAATTGCTCCGTTCTGCTGTGCAATGATATGAACCTGTTGTTACACTTACTCCTCAGAGCTGTTACTGGGTCATGCGGAGGATGTTTGTCATTACATAAATTATGGCATGCCATTCAGGAAATTATTAATATTATAAATATAATAAATAAACATTTAATATATTGAATGAAAGTGCGAATATATGGAATGAAACAAGCGGTTATTTCAGTCAATATTTCTGTGAGACACTCACAAAGTTCTTCCAGAAAGAAGCATATTCTTCCCTGCAAATGTGTCAATTATCAATATATGATCAACAACCCGTTGAGACATGGACTGAAAAGTGTTTCTATCATGAATAGCACGAATTTCCAATGCCAAAAAGCTTTCGAGTTTAACAAAAATAATGGAATATCCCCTCTGATGCCATTTTGTAACCCAGAAGTTAAAGAAACTAAAGTTTAGCAAGCTAAAAGATTTATAGTATTTCATTCCATATATTCACGCTTTCATTCAACATATTCAAATTTCATCCCATTAATTCAGACCTTCAATCTAAATATTCAACATTCATTCATAGGTTTGAATATACTGAATGAAAGTCTGAATATATGGAATGAAGGTCATCAAGGAATTATAGGTAATCTATACGGAGAAGGGAAGCACAGAGATTTGACGTTTTTATAGTATCATGAAGTTGTCGCCATATTAAATATTTTCCAGAGGCTATAAGGAAGGAAACAGACCACAATATGTCATCTGACCAGTCAGTTTATTAATATTGAGCATAATTTGAATTATAGTCTGGGGCCCAGAGGAGGACTCAGGACACGCTGGAGGGACTATGTGTCTCGGCCGGCCTGGGAACGCCTCAGGATCCCCACGGAGGAGCTGGCAAAAGTGGCAGGGGAGAGGGAAGTCTGAGTTTCCCTGCTTCGGCTGCTGCCCCTGCGACCCGACCCCGGATAAGAGGTGTAAAATGGATGGATGGATGGGTTTTGAAACAGCAGACCTCGGTTCACAGACTGCCCTGGCTGCAAAGATAACCGAGCAGTTGGATTGGAGTTTCCCCTCTCGCCTGTCTTATATTGGATAGGCACACTGTAATTTCCTGCTACCTGTTACGGAGTGGTTAAATTTCAGTTTTGTGGTGAATAACTGCAACTACCATAATATCAAATATATGATTTTTCTACTGACTAAAAAACAACAACAAATTCTCACAATTCTCACTCAGCCGGCATAAACAGATAACAGGTAGCGGGAAATAACAGTGTGCGTATCCGAGATTAGACAGGTCAATTTAGCTTAGCTTAGCTCCGCAAGCAGACTTTCTTGTGAGTCAAACTGCTCCCAAAACCCCAGAGCATATTTCAAAGTGTGCTCATTTTTGATTAACTGACAGGTCAGATATAAATTTGAGTATTTTTATACTTAAAACATCTTGAAACTTCTTGCAATAAATTTAAAATAGTATGAAAATATTAAGTGTCCATGCTCACCTGTTTACTACTGTTGAGGTGGGTCATTGTTGGAAATAATGTTGTCCCAAGTTTGTAGAAGGATGGATCCTCAATAAAATTGCTGAAATAAGAACATATTTTCTGGTATCTTTTATAGTACTTAGTTTGATACGCACTCAGGATTTCTTGGGCTACTGCCGATGAAGTTTTAACAACACACCGATACGAATGGTACTTTTCTCCATTGTGTCCTCGTTAGCTGTTGTCTCTTGAAAGTGAGGGGTAATATAAAGGCTATGATTGGTTGAGATGTGCCCATCGAGAGCCAGTACCGATCATCCTCCAATTTTTTCTGTAATTCAGGTGTGAAACTTTGTGGCTGTATTCATTACCAGTGAGCAACACAAAGCACATTCAACCCCCGAAATAATATTTTTAGTCTAGAGACTATATTTAGTCTTTATATTTAGTTTCTCACGCCAAATGAATGCGTAAACAAGAGTTAAAATAATGTCAGCGTTAAGCCATGGCTTCATTAACACAATAACAAATTGATGTGCCCAGCTCTATTGATAACATAAGTTTTAATGAAAAAATACTAATATGTGATACTGTTGTAAAATACAATAGTGTTTTGTGGTAGTAGAGGCAACAACAACAACGGTGTGTGTTTATGCGTGAAAGAATGAAAACCAGGTTTCCCGCTTGCCGCCGGAGTGGCCAGTGCTCCGAAGAAGGTAGAGCGTGCCCCTAGACTCAGTTCACCAACAGCCACCCGAGCACAGATCCCAGGAAGACGACCACAGAGACAACCGGGCACCAGCCCAGAGGGCAACCAGGGAAGCCCTCCAGAATCACCTGGAATTAGTAGAGCCACGCAGTGGTTTCCTGGGTAGATCTGCCCATTGACGAACAGTTTATCCACCGAGACCACAGCACCTGCATCTGTCCAGGACTTCCTTTGGAAACTGGTCGTTGAAGCCAAAGTTAGTTCCTTTCAGCTCCTGGCCACGGGTCCTTACCAAAACCTTCTGTTTTGCTGCTCGAACTTGGCCATGATGGGTCTTGGACTGTGGGCATCAGGCCTCCTCACTCCCTGGCGGTGCACACGTTGGGAGCTGATGTTCTCCACTGTGTCTTCCCGAAAACTTCACTTGAGTCTGGATGAAGTTTTTAATTATGTGTTCAGGGTCCTCATCTGATTGCTACGGAATCCCAGAGAACACAAGGCTGTCCCTCATACTGTGGGCATGGAGGTCAATGATTTTTTCTTTTCTTTTTTTGTTTTCCTCTGAGACTCGGCTCATTCCCTCAATGAGGGATTTCACCAACTCCCTCAAGGTCGTGTTCTTGGCAGCCAGTGCCTGAACCTGTTGCTGACTGAACTCCAACGACTCCAGCAGTGCTTGGAATTCCTTATTTAGAATATCTACTAGAGACAACCGAGCATTGATCTTTCTGACATGTTTGTTTAGGTGTGCACCATGTAATTGAATCTGCTGACAGTCTCACAGAGTCTCGCGACACTGCTACATTCTCACGGTCTCACCTCTCTCGCAAATTTTTTCAGCAACAAAACTGTCAATTAAGGTCACTGTGGACATCTGTGTGGATGGAATTGTACTTAAAATGTACAATTAACTAGACAGTCAGTGTAGCCCTTTGTTTCCATACCCAACTGTCAAAAATCAGGTTGATTATTTCTATTCATTAGGTTACATGCCCCAACCTTTCGTGTTTCCATAGATTTAATGAAAAGTACTTGCTGTGGATACCTAGATTTGAGGTTTGATTCAATATAAGACATTTATTAAATTATTGGTCATACCTTGACCTCACATCTTAGTTTTATTTTAGACCATGTTTCCCGTATGCACAAATGGTTGATGAAATTAAGATAATAAAAATATACATTTCTATTAATTTGTCTTAAAAGTATACGGGTAACTCATTTCTTCAGGTATTCAGATATAGATCCACAACAATACAGTCAGGGAATGATTCTCTGTGCCATGGTTCCTAGCTCGTATAGCCTCTGGCCCAAAAGCCCAGATAAATAATATTACAAGATCAGCTATTAGCGTTTGTCTCAAATCTTCTTAATCCAGCAAATCCAGTGCAAAATTGTAAAGCAAGGTTAGGATCCCTAGCATAATTCATTGTGTCTTTTATTTTATGTGCAACAAGCGCTAAGATTTGATCTAAATAGAGCTTTCTTCACTTTGTCTGATTGCCTCTATATTTTTTGTTGGAATTCTTCAGCTTCTTCTCTATATTTAGTCTCTCGGGTCAGCTGAAGCTCAGGATGGTTGATTTGGCTCACTCCAGTCCTTACTGTGGCTCAGCTCACCCAGAAAACCCTTAATTAGAGAGGCCACACCCCAGATATGGGCATGAATGAGATGGTTGTGAAAGCGTATGGAGCCTTGACAGGAATAAATGAGGGGAATATGACAGGAATTAGAAAGCAGGAGTTCAGGGCATACAAGAGGCTCATTAGCTATGTGAAGAATTTATATTTTCAACCCCTGAATGGAGAAACAGAAGGAAAGAAGGAGTTAGTTGACATACAGATTAACACGATTTACCAATACAAAATACAGCATGTGTCTGATTTTTCCCGCATGACAATGATCTCAAATGCACCGCTTAGGCAATTAAGGATTAGCTGTGTAAAAAGCATTCAAGTTCCACGAGCGGCCTAGGCAGTCTCTAGACCAAAACCCCATAGAACATTTGTGGAGGGAGTTAAAACTCTGTGTAGCCCAGCTGCATGGAGGAATGTGCCAAAATGTGTGTGCAAACCTGCCGAAGACTTAAGGGAAAAGTTTGACCTCTGAAATTGCCAGCAATTGTCATGTTACTAAGTATTGACCAAATATGTATTCTCCACCATAAAATTTAAAATGAATTATTTAAAAATCTTAAAATGTTTTTTTTTTCTCATTTTGCGTTCCATAGTTGAAAAGAACAGAACTCTTTCATATTTCTAAGTTGGGGAACTTGCACAAACAGTAGCTGACTAAACACCTAATGACGATATTGTGTAAACTAACATACCACCATCTTTCATGCAAATTTATGAATTCATTCAAGCACAGATTTCAACCATCTTGAGTCTTTGCAAAATCATGTTTTTTTAATAACAGTTCTTCCAAGTTAATGTTACCTAAAAAAAAGATTTTTTTTTATTTTATTAAAATCTAACCCACTAAGGATGAAACTTTACTCAAACTAGTTCCAATTCACAGCTTATTACACAACCTCAATGATTATGGTACTGAAGTTAGTGATTCTCAAAGTTACCCCTTTAAGAAAGTGGTAGATCAAAGAACATACTAGAGGTATTGTTTTGAGATTGCAATAACTAGAAACATTTTTAGATTAAAATGAGATGGTAATTAATTTTTATTATCAAGACCTATAGTTTTCCCCTCTAGAATCTTACGTTTTCTTATTAGACATACCCACTCATCAGTTTTGTGCAGAATTTTGTTCAAACTTATCTTTACTTGGAAAAATTATTAAAACTTTTTGAACATTTTAACAGTTTTGAGAGATAGGATTTAATAGACCATCCATGAAGATGGTTTATTTCCATATGTTATTATTTGTTAAAACTGCTAATGCTTTTGGCATCATCAGTTTTTACTCAATGTTCACAACTGTATTTATATTTGATATATAATTTGCACATTGATGGCACACTGGTAAACACCACTAGCCAATTCAAATGTATCACCAAGTTTAACTATGTTTCCACTAGAAGTGCCACATATGAAAAAATATGATTTTTCCATTTAAATAGTGGTTTAAAGAAACCCAGTTAAATGTAAAAATAGTGGAATGAAAAATTCTCCTTTATTTAACAACTGTTTTTTAAACTAATTTAAATAGTACAGATAAAAGTAAAGTGTTTTTGTGTTATTAACTGAATACTAAACTAAAAAGCATAAAAACATATGAAGGCTGTTATACAAGCATTGATTATATACCATGCAAGGCGCATCAAACTAATGGGCTCAACATCTGAACATCAACTATCTGAATAATCATATTTTCCACAGGCTTGTAGGAGTCTTATTTTACTGTACATCCTAATTGGTTGTATTCAAGGGTATGGGCTGTTTTCTTATTTTAGTTTGACAGCTTGTACTATACTTCTTAAAAACATTTATGTTACTAACTTTACTGGACAGGAGCTTTGCATTCATTCTTATATCCGAAACTAGTTTTCAGTCACCAGAACTAGTGACTGTGATTCAATGCATAACCATCATTTATCATCAAAGTCTTCAATCCTGTAGTTAGAAATCCACCATTTCCATCAAGATCACAAAGCCACAGAATGTGTTTTGGATAACTTTAGTTTCTCATGAGAGAAAAACATGCTTATTTTTGCTATCAAAACCCCTCCTTCCACCCTAAAATCATACCCACACAACTGAACTCACATTTCAAGCTGTTTAACTATTTGTGAATATATCGTCTGAAGTCCTGTGACTGAACGTCTGCCTGCCGAATCTGACCTCTGTCCATAAATAGGGGCCGACACACCAATATTCAATCTTGTATAAACAAAAAATGTTAAACTGCTTTGTCCTGTGTCATAAAACCAGTATCAATACATAAACAAATTTAGCAATTGTAAAAAAAAAAATCTTTGATAATTTTCAAAGTTACAGTATCTGTCATATTTTTCTGTGTATTTTTGGATTCAAACTTATGGGTTGATAAAAACTATCCATGTCTGTGCAGGAAACAACGAAAGCAGGGACAGATGGAACAAGTTAAGGAATTGTGGGCACCAAAAAAGAAGAAAAAAGAAGTTAATTATAGGATTCTGCAACTGAAATAACTCCCAGAATGCTTACACAGAAATGGTGTACAGCAGATGTACTAACTGGGTGATGATGGATTTTCCCTTTTTGCCCAGTGTCTTACTAAAAAGGTCAAAGTTTTCATGTTTCCAAGTATATTTGACAGCACAAAATAGAATGTTCACGAATCAAAGTTACCGTAGCTGATAAAGTATTATCAAAAATGTTTATCCATGTACTAACTTTCAAATGCTATGTACCACACCAAAAGGTTATTTTTAGTGAGTCCAACACATTGGAGCATAATATTTCCTTCATTGCATGAAATTTAAAAGATGATCATTTTTAAATAATTTTGATTAGTCTTAGTTATATTAAATTCTCAACTTTCACATTTAGTTGTTTTTTTATATAAAAATAACTTCACAATACTTGTGTCCAATTTTTTGGGATGAACATTTAATTAACTCATTGACTGCCAGCCATTTTCAGAACAGAGAGTCGCTCACTGCCAGAGTTTTTTGAGAATTTTGACTGATTTTTCAAGAGCCACAGAATAGTTTGTGCTTTGACTATGTAAACACCGAACACACCAAAAGAAAGAGTAGACTCTCTTCTATCATCAGGAAAAAAGATTTTGTTTCTACCTTATTCCGTTCTTCTTCGACGTGCGTCTCACCGGCGCCATTTCTCTCATAGCGAACCATTGCGTTTGTTTTTATTTGCTTACAATCTATGCTAATCTCCCATCAAAAGTGGCACAGCTACCTAGAGGGTAAATTTGTTAGTACATACTCTGTCTGGAAGCCGATATTTACGGAAAAACCTTCGTCGATCGTTCCCCAAGCCACTCGCATTGAAAAACATAAAAGACGTCTATAGACGTCTTTGGCAGTCAGCGGTTGGATTTGAATTGACGTCTATAGACATCTTTGGCAGCGAATGAGTTAACTGTTATTTGACCATTGCTATGTCAAATACCATAGCCAATTACAATGAGTTCCTTTAGATCTTTTGGCTTTTTGGCATTACGATTTCTCTTTTATCACTCCCCTTCCCATGCCTTTATTATATTTATCGTTTGACATAAAAATACAGGGAGGATTATGTATAATTTTTTCACTTACTCAACTGTTCATCTATCCATTATCTAAAACCGGGTCAGGGATAAATACGATTCAACTTTAGGTTCAGAGTGAAACCCAGAAACCCTTCTCCCCATTAACACAGTGCTTCTCCTCCTGGGGGAATGTCAAGGAGATCCCAGACCAGTAGGGGCACATAATCTATCCAACAAGTTATAGGTCTTCCCTCCATGCTTCCTCACAGTTGGTTGGTGCACAGGATGCATTTCAAGCAAAGCATCAAAGAGGCATCCTAATTCAATGTCCAAACCACCTTAGCTGGAACTTTTTTAGGTGAAGAACAAAGATGGACCAGTAAATTGAAATATTCTCCTTCCAGTTCATTAGTCTATTCACCAAAACTGACCCAAGACGCACCCTTAATATTGCTGATGGAGCCCCAATTCATCTCTCCTTCCCTGCTCCTAACTGCCATTGCTAATCTACAAGCTAGTGAGATACTTTGACTCCTGCTACCTTTTTTGTTGAGAAGATTTGGTAGAACTGATTTCCAGTGTACACTGAGCATATTAGCTTGAAGTCTCCAACAAAAAACAATAGATATAATATCTCCACGACTATGCCTAAAGCTCCTGTCTTTGGAAATTATAAACAAGATCTCTGTTTCTCTACCTACCGATTTTCAAAAAAATTCTCCAATTATCCACTTTTTTCACTTCTCACAATGGCCTGACATCTCTTGTGCTCAATAAGATTCCGGGTAATGTCATACTTTTTCAACATTTCAAAAGCTTTATTTAGACTTTTAATTGCTGTCAAATTCATTTGTCCACCATAGAACCATCTTTTCTTCTGTATGGATTGATTTACAGCTTGTAAAATGGCATGACAAACAGAAATTTAAATGATCAACTTTCATATTCAAAAAGTATTTTCCCAATTAGCACTACTGAAACACTGTTTTTTTAATTTTTTTTTTTAATCAATGTATTCCAAAGACCCATTATGACAAATTCCGAAAATGGACCAGGTGTACCCTCGTCTGGACGCGGGTCACCTTGGCCCGGCTCTGGAGCCAGGCCCAGAGGTGAGGCACGTAGGTGAGCACCTGGTGGCCAGGCTTGCACCCATGGAGCCTGGCGGGCTCATCCTGAAGAGACCCCATGGGTCCCCCATCCATTGGGCTCCCCACCCATAGGAGGGGCCAAAGGGATGGGGTGCTAAGAGGTGTTGGACTGTCTTCTACTCTGGAGTATCCCCCAGTGAGAGGCGCCGAGCAGGAGTGGGCATACTTGTTGCTCCCCATATTGGTGCCTGTACGTTGGGGTTCACTCCAGTGAACGAGAGGGTTGCCTCCCTCTGCCTTCGGGTGGCGGGACGGGTGCTGACTGTTGTTGGTGCCTATGCATCTAACAGCAGTGCAGAGTACCTAAGAGGGGGTGTTGGAGGGTCTTGTTCTACTGGGAGACTTCAATGCTCATGTGGGCAACAACAGTGAGACCTGGAGGGGTGTGGTTGGGAGGAATGCCCCCCCCCCCAGTGGTATTTTGCTGTTGGACTTCTGTGCTTGGCACAGATTGTCCATGACGAACCCTGGCATAAGGGTGTCCATATGTGCTCTTGGCACCAGGACACTCTAGGCCACAGCTCAGTGATCGACTTTATTGTCGTTTCAGCTGATCTGCGGCCGCATGTCTTGGACATTCAGGTGAAAAGGGGGGTGGAGCTTTCCACTGACCACAACCTGGGGGTGAGTTGGCTCCGATGGTGGGGGAGGATGCCGGTCAGAGGGAGGCCCAAACGCATTGTAAGGGTCTGCTGGGAGTACCTTGCGGAGTCCCCTGTTATGCGAAACTTTAACTCCTGACTCCGGGACATCTTCGAGCACGTTCCGGGGGAGTTCCGAGTGGGCCATGTTCTGTGCCATTGTCAAGGCGGCTTCCCGGAGCTGCAGTCAAAGGGTGGGGGGTGGGAGGGGGGGGGGGGGGGGGTAATACTCCACCAACACTGTTTACAGTGGGGATGTTGCGCTGTTGACCTCAACTCGTGACGTTGTCTGAGGGCGGAGTACTTGGAAGACCTTCTTAATCCCACTGGGAATTGGAGGAGCAGAGCCTGGGCTCAGGGCTCTGGATGTTGTAGGGTTGCGTGGGCTTCCGCGACTCTGCTAGGCTTGTCCCGATCGATATTTGGATTGGATCAGCCGCCGATATTTGCAAAAAGATGCGCATCGGCCGGCATGAGAAAATGCCTATCCAGACTCCCAATCCAGTTTTTAGCATCTCCTAACCCATAGGTCTTTGTCCTAACCATTAAGTTGTTATAAGAGTAAATCCCTATTCAACATGAGTTTGACAACTAAGTAAGTAGGCTAAATAACTGTAAATTTTGATACATGCTCTGATAGTCCAGCATCGGTATCAGCCGGTATCGGTATCGGACCGGAAGTGCAAATACAATATTTGTATCGGATCAGAAGTACAAAAAGCTGGGTCGGGACATCCCTAAACTCTGCAATATCCTGTGGACATCAGGGGCAGTTCTGCTGGATTGGGAGACTGGGGTGGTGATTTTCCCTATTCAAAAAGAGGTAGGGTGTGTTCCAACTACCCAGGGGTTCCAACTACAGGGGAATCCCTGGGAAGGTCTATCTGGCGATTCTGGAGAGGAGGGTCCATCTCATAGTCGAACCTCTGATTAATGAGGAGCAGTGTGGTTTCCGTTCTGGTCTTGGAACAGCAGACCAGCTCTATACCCTCAGCAGGGTCCTGGATGGTCCATGGGAGTTCGCCCGACCACTTGTGTTTTGTGGACTTGGAGAAGCCATTCGACTGTGTCCCTCAGGGAATCCTGTGGGGGGTGCTCTGGGAGTATGGGGTACTGGGCCCTTTGTTATGGGCTGTTAGGTCCCTTACGACCGGTGTCAGTGCTTGGTTCGCATCGCCGGTAGTAAGTCGGACTTGTTTCCGGTGAGTGATGGACTCCGCCACGGTTGCTCTTTGTCTCCGGTTCTGTTTCGTAACTTTTATGGACAGAATTTTGAGGCGCAGTCCAAATTTTAAAGGTAACGGGTGTGAGGCTGGACCCAAGTACAGCACAGACTGAGACCAGCATCGAACAGTTCAACAGTTTATTGTCCAAACAAACTGGAGACAGACAACGGGCAAGCAGGCGGAGGAGTCAGCGGCCGAAGGCTGTTCAGGTTACCGGGGCAGGAACGACGAGGACGAGTAAGGGGCAAGCAGGGTAGAAACCAAGGAAGCAATCCGGAAGAAAACGCTGGAGAACTTTGCATGACGCTAAAGACAATCTGGCAGAGACTTAAAGGAAAGAGTGGGTGAGGGAACACAGGTGAAGGTGGTTGCACTGATGAGGCAGACGATCAGGAAAAGTACTGGCAGAGCTGGCAGTATGGTGGAAAACCAGGACCGGATTGTGACAGAAGGTGTCCGTCTTGGTGGCCTACGGATTGCATCTCTGCTTTTCGCAGAGGATGTGGTCCTGTTGGCTTCTTCAAGTTGGGATCTACAGCTCTCGCAGGAGTGGTTGGTAGCCGAGTGAGAAGCAGCTGGGATGAGGATCAGTGCCTCCAAGTCCGAGACCATGGTCTCTCACCGGGAAAGGGTAGAGTGCCTCCACCAGGTCGGGGGGGAATGTCATTCCCCAAGTGGAGAAGTTCATGTACCTCAGGGTCTTGTTTGCGAATGGGGGTAGGGAGCATGAGATTGACAGGTGGATCGGAACGGGGTCGGCAGTAATGCGGGCGCTGTACCGGTCTGTCCTTGCATCTTATTCACAGCTTTAGCATAGCTGATATTTAGAGTCTTCACGTGCCCCAGAAATTATTTATGTAACATTTTGAAAAATACAGACATTGAACATAACCTACATGAAAATAGAGGCATATCAGCACAAATATTACAATGAACGGGACTTCCTGCCTTGTGGTGTGGAGCACAGTGACGCGTTAGCCACACTGTGTGCAGCTGCAGGTAAAGTCACATGATTACATGGCTTTAATACAGTACTGTTAATGTTCAGGGGTTGTATTTTTTCATGACACCATTCATTTATAATATGGTTATTGCAAATCGCAGTATAGTCCACAATAATCGCAATCGCACATTTTCATCAAATTGTGCAGTTCTAATGTTAATACTTTTAAAGCTACTTTAAAAAGGTGATAAAAATTCGGTAAATCTAATCTACTACTATCTTTAATCTTTTGATGAGTTTTTAAACTGATAGGTGGAGCTTTGTCTTTACACAGAAATGTTTAAACTGATTAATATAGCAACTTAAACCAGGTGGAAGATGGTATTATGGCAAACAACTAATTAATATTTGGTATTACGGATGGTAACAACTCTCCCCATAAATGGTATAGGTAATGACTTCCTCTATATGTCTGAGATCATCCTCTATTGTCTTAAAAAGCTTAACATATTTTAGTCTTGTTAGCTTTTAGAGTCTGGAGGAAATGTGATGCCTAAGTATCTAATTTTTCCTGACTTGATAGCAGGTATATTCTGCTATCTGTATAACCAAGCTATATGATTTATAGCCGGTGTAATTAGTACACTGATATTTATTACTTTATTAGTTGCATCATTCCCAATGTATTTGTGTGTATTTCGAATCGATCGCCAAAACTAGTAAATTATAATACCTACTTTCTGCCTAAAAAGTGAAAGAGAGTGGCTCTCTAACTAAAAATGTAAATTGAATGTGTGAATGCACAACTGTTACATAAATCCTATCTGCCACTCAAATGGGTAATTTATTCAAATCCAGCTTTTAACTTTAAATCCTGTAATGATTTAATAAGTCACTTGTGATAGTTATCAAACATCCAGTTATGACCAATTTCTTCCTCTTTATAACATTTATATTAACGTAAAATACCTTTCAGATTTTTAGCGTCATACCTCTAAAGTAAACAAATGCTGGCATAATGTTAGATTAGTTATTTTGGATATTTTTTATTTACACAAGTGAGATAACTTTTCAGAAAAATCCTATTAACTCATTGACTGCCAGCCATTTTCAGAACAGAGAGTCGCTCACTGCCAGAGTTTTTTGAGAATTTTGACTGATTTTTCAAGAGCCACAGAATAGTTTGTGCTGTGACTATGTAAACGCCGAACACACCAAAAGAAAGAGGAGACTCTCTTCTATCATCAGGAGAAAAAGAATTTGTTTCTACCTTATTCCGTTCTTCTTCGACGTGCGTTTCACCGGCGCCATTTCTCTCATAGCGAACCATTGCGTTTGTTTTTATTTGCTTACAATCTATGCTAATCTCCCATCAAAAGTGGCACAGCTACCTAGAGGGTAAATTTGTTAGTCCATACTCTGTCTAGAAGCCGATATTTACGGAAAAACTTTCGCCGATCGTCCCCCAAGCCACTCGCATTGAAAAAAATAAAAGACGTCTATAGACGTCTTTGGCAGTCAGCGGTTGGATTTGAATTGACGTCTATAGACGTCTTTGGCAGCGAATGAGTTAACTTTCAGTGCATATGACAACAGTTATTGCATGTTTGACTCTTCCCAAGTGCTGCAGGAAGTTGTGATAAGAGTATCAAATATAATGACTCATTAGTTTCTCAAGGCTATAGTCCGCTTTTGCTCTTGGTATACTTAGAGGCACAGCAATCAGAGAAACCAGAAGCCGAAGTAACCAGTGTTTTCCAGGTTTGAAGAACCATTTTAATTTTGTTCATATTCATTTCGTTATTAAGTGCAAAACAATATAGAATAAAAGAGAAAAAATGAATTACTGTTAGAGGGAAGACAATGTAATGGATCATTTTAAAGTCAAGGAACCTAAGAAAAAACAAATATTTATTTTCAAAGGACATCAAAAGCCAGATGCAAAAAAATACACCTAAACTGCAAAATAACCAAAACCAAGGAACACACCTGAAAAGACAAAATTCAGTGGGATGAAGACAAGGGATATAGAAACAGGCAGCCAACAAGGATCTTGCACGGGATGAGATCACTGAAACGCTTTATAAAGGAGTGTGATTAGTGGATGAAAAGCAGGTGAGAAATAAAATGCAGGGATAACCAGTGAAAAGGGAACTGAGGGAAGTGAAGTAAACTGAGAGATGCAAGGAAAAGACACAGGAAATCAAGAAAGTTACTGGAATTAAACAGGAAACCAAAGCAGAGGAAAATAGAACTAACAAATCAAAAATACTTAACAAAAGCCTAACATATGGATGTCTGGCCTTTACCCGGATTTAAGAGTAACTGAGATTAACTGCTTACAACATTACATGACTGAAGTTCATGTAATGTTCAAGGAGGTACCCTTAGGGTTCCCTTTGGGCTTACTTTGAGCTGTCTCCACCTACACACAGTAGGACAGTCAAGATCATGATGGAAGTCATTTGTCGTTTACTTGTTTTAGATAGAATGTATTCAGAATGCTTCTTTCCAGTCTATGTATGTCCTTTGTATTCATGTGCATGAGTGTATGTACGAGCGTATTCCAGTTTCCATGACCTCTTTCACCTAGTATTTCTATCTGACACGGTGAACTGGTTCAGCAGCAGAAACAATGTGGGACTTGTGTAGTTTCAATTAATATTATATCCTCATACAGTTTCACAGTGTTTATTGAGGTCAACAACTGGTAATGGGATTGTCTTTTTCAAGGTTGCGGTCTGTGGCTGAACCGTAAAAACATTTTTTACTGTACTGTAACCCACAAATGACTTGGGCTGGTATTAAATGTAAAAGGTAAGGGTCAGCAGTAATTAGCAAAATACCCACCCAGACAACTCTGATTCCACTGGTCATTACATTATAAATTCTTATAGAAAGGGGCGCAAAGCTCAATAGTATCTTAAAAATGACCTATATATCTTCAGACTGAGGGCAAATTACTTGTATGGTGATGTACTGAGTGGGAGAGGATGAAAGTGACCAAAAGAACGAGATTGCGGATTAGCTGAAATGGGTTTCCTCAGCAGAATGGCTGGGCTCCCTCTTAGAGATAGGGTGAGAAGCTCTGTTATCCAGGAGGGGCTCCGAGTAGAGCCGCTGCTCCTACACGTTTCAGAGGAGGCAGATGAGGTGTTCCGGGCATCTCCCACTGGGAGGAGACCCAGGGGAAAACCCATAATAAACTGGGTTAAGGGGAGAGGAAAGTCTGGGATTCCCTGCTCGGGCAGCTGCCCCCACAACCCGACCTCGGATAAGCAGTGGACGATGGATGGATGGTTTATTGGCAACTTAAGGATTAGCATCCCGAAATTTGAGATGGTGCTCTGACTCACCCTATTGTGAAGAAAGTTCCTACCATGATGGAGTTAAGTACACTACTATGTGAACTTGCTTTTGAGTGATGATAGAAAGTAGTGGGAGATCAAAAGGTAAATTGAGCCTTTGCAGGGATGGGGGGAAGAAGAGGTGAACCCAAACAAAAGTCATAGGATGTTAAATTATCTAAATGGCTAAGTTACATACACATGCAGTTTAGTCGTTTTTTTCAAACAAGGAATGGAGCAATACAGCCACTCATCAAAGGAGAATGTAGCATAAATTCTTAGAATATCATTACTTCAAGCTCCCCTCTTTGGACTGCCACCTTATCGGAGTTGAGGGGTTTGCATGTTGCAAAGACCCAAGAAGCTAAATTGTTGGGTCTTTATGCCCCTGATATGGTCACCCATGGCAAAAACATATCTAGGGGAGGGACCTGACAAAGATCAATCCAGAAAACCTCTGGAAGAACATACGAACATAGGAGCCCAGTTTCTCTGGCCTGGGCGTGTATCACCACTGGAGCCATGCTGAGTCAGAAAGGATTACATGGGCCCTTTTCAAATGTACTCAACACCTGCAGGACGGGCAATGGGGATCAGGCACATTGTCAGCTGGGCAGCAGCCGAGGACAGGGACCCTAGCAGTCTGATCATTGGTTACAGAAGCTCTGTGGAAGTGTAATGTCACCTCTCTGGTGGGGAAGGAAACTGAGCTAGTTTGTGAGGTTGAGTGGTTCCGGCTAGATATAGTTAGATATACAGGGGGTTGGACAATGAAACTGAAACACCTCTCGTTTTAGTGTGGGAGGTTTCATGGCTAAATTGGACCAGCCTGGTAGCCAATCTTCATTAATTGCACACTGAACCAATAAGAGCAGACTGTGAAGGTCCGATTATCAGGGTAAGAGCACAGTTTTACTCAAAATATTGCAATGCACACAACATTATGGGTGACATAGCAGAGTTCAAAAGAGGACAAATTGTTGGTGCACATCTTGCTGGCACATCTGTGACCAAGACAGCAAGTCTTTGTGATCGAGAGCCATGGTATCCAGGGTAATGTCAGCATGCCACCAAGAAGGACGAACCACATCCAACAGGATTAACTGTGGATACAAGAGGAAGCTGTCTGAAAGGGATGTTCGGGTATCCAAAAAACATAAAACCACGGCTGCCCAAATCACGGCAGAATTAAATGTGCACCTCAACTTTCCTGTTTCCACCAAAACTGTCCGTCGGGAGCTCCATAGGGCTGCTATAGCCAAACCTTTGGTCACTCGTGCCAATGCCAAATGTCAGTTTCAATGGTGCAAAGAGCGCAAATCTTGGGATGTGGACGGTGTGAAACGCGTATTGTTCTCTGATGAGTCCGCCTTTACTGTTTTCCCCACATCCGGGAGAGTTACGGTGTGGAGAAGCCCCAAAGAAGCGTACCACCCAGACTGTTGCATGCCCAGAGTGAAGCACGGGGGGGGATCAGTGATGGTTTGTGCTGCCATATCATGGCATTCCCTTGGCCCCATACTTGTGCGAGAATCTCCAAAGGGACAGTGATATGCATATTCTCAGGAGACAGGAAAG
>JABUIW010044429.1:303855-323050 GCA_013363375.1 Menidia beryllina | reverse complement strand
TCCATCCATCCATCCATCCATCCATCCATCCATCCATCCATCCATCCTCCTCCGCTTATCCGGGGTCGGGTCGCGGGGGCAGCAGCCGGAGCAGGGAAATCCAGACTTCCCGCTCCCCGGCCACTTCAGCCAGCTCCTCCGGGGGGATCCCGAGGCGTTCCCAGGCCAGCCGGGACACATAGTCCCTCCAGCGGGTCCTGGGTCTTCCTCTGGGCCTTCTCCCGGTGGGACGAGCCCGGAACACCTCCCCAGGGAGGCGACCAGGAGGCATCCTGATCAGATGCCCGAGCCACCTCAACTGGCTCCTCTCCACGTGGAGGAGCAGCGGCTCTACTCTGAGCCCCTCCCGGATGGCCGAGCTTCTCACCCTATCTCTAAGGGAGAGCCCAGCCACCCTGCGGAGGAAACTCATTTCGGCCGCTTGTATCCGCGATCTCGTTCTTTCGGTCACTACCCAAAGCTCGTGACCATAGACGAGGGTGGGAACGTAGA
Organism: Menidia beryllina; assembly: GCA_013363375.1. NCBI lineage: Eukaryota > Metazoa > Chordata > Actinopteri > Atheriniformes > Atherinopsidae > Menidia > Menidia beryllina. Next base: position 322,558 of record JABUIW010044429.1, on the reverse strand, counting down.
TCGACCGATAAATTGAGAGCTTCGCCTTTAGGCTCAGCTCTCTCTTCATCACGACAGACCGGTACAGCGCCCGCATTACTGCAGACGCCGCACCGATCCGCCTATCGATCTCACGCTCCCTACCCCCGTTCGCGAACAAGACCCCGAGGTACTTGAACTCCTCCACTTGGGGAAGGACGTCCGCTCCGACCCTGAGAAGGCACTCTACCCTTTTCCGGTGAGAGACCATGGTCTCGGACTTGGAGGCACTGATCCTCATCCCAGCCGCTTCGCACTCGGCTGCGAACCGCTCCAGCGAGAGCTGTAGGTCCCGACTTGATGGAGCCAACAGGACCACATCATCTGCAAAAAGCAGAGATGCGATCCTAAGGCCACCAAGACTGACACCCTCAACACCTCGGCTGCGCCTAGAAATCCTGTCCATAAAAGTTATGAACAGGACCGGAGACATAGGGCAACCTTGGCGGAGTCCAACTCCCACCGGAAACGAGTCCGACTTACTACCGGCAATGCGAACCAGACTCTGACTCCGGTCGTACAGGGACCGAACAGCCCGTAACAAAGGGCCAGGTACCCCATACTCCCGGAGCACCCCCCACAGGATACCCCGAGGGACACGGTCGAACGCCTTCTCCAAGTCCACAAAACACATGTGGACTGGTTGAGCGAACTCCCATGCACCCTCTAGGACCCCGCTGAGGGTATAGAGCTGGTCCAGCGTTCCACGGCCAGGACGAAAACCACCCTGCTCCTCCTCGATCCGAGGCTCGACTATCCGACGGACCCTCCTCTCCAGAACCGCTGAATAGACCTTCCCAGGGAGGTTTAAGAGTGTGATCCCCCTATAGTTGGAACACACCCTTCGGTCCCCCTTTTTAAATAGGGGGACCACCACCCCAGTCTGCCAATCCAGCGGGACTGCCCCTGATGTCCACGCGATGTTGCAGAGTCTCGTTAGCCAACGCAGCCCCACAACATCCAAAGCCTTTAGGAACTCCGGCCGAATCTCATCCACCCCCGGGGCCTTGCCACCGCGGAGCTTTTTGACTGCCTCGGTGACTTCAGCCCCGGAGATTAAAGATCCCACCTCCGGATCCCCAGGCTCTGCCCCTCCAACAGAGGACGCGCCAGTGGGATTGAGGAGGTCCTCGAAGTACTCCGCCCACCGACCCACAACGTCACGAGTTGAGGTCAGCAGCACACCACCCCCACTGTAAACAGTGTTGGTGGGGCACTGCTTCCCCCCCCGAGACGCCGGATGGTGGACCAGAATCGCCTCGAGGCCGTACGGAAGTCTTTTTCCATGGCCTCCCCAAACTCCTCCCACGCCCGGGTTTTTGCCTCGGCGACCACCCGAGCCGCATGTCGCTTGGACTGCCGGTACCCATCGGCTGCCTCCGGAGTCCCACACGCCAAAAAGGCCCGATAGGACTCCTTCTTCAGCCTGACGGCATCTCTCACCGCCGGTGTCCACCAGCGGGTTCGAGGGTTGCCGCCACGACAGGCACCGACAGCCCTGCGACCGCAGCTCTGGGAGGCAGCGTCATTGATGGAGGCGCGGAACACGGCCCACTCGGACTCAATGTCCCCCGCCTCCCCCGGAACGTGTTCGAAGCTCTCCCGGAGGTGGGAGTTAAAGCTCCGCCTAACAGGGGACTCCGCCAGGCGCTCCCAGCAGACCCTCACAACACGTTTGGGCCTCCCGGGTCTCACCGGCATCCTCCCCCGCCATCGGAGCCAACTCACCACCAGGTAGTGGTCGGTGGAAAGCTCCGCCCCCCTCTTGACCCGAGTGTCCAAAACATGCGGCCGCAGATCAGCTGAAACGACAACGAAGTCGATCATTGAACTGCGGCCTAGAGTGTCCTGGTGCCAGGTGCACATATGGACACTCTTATGTTTGAACATGGTGTTCGTTATGGACAATCCGTGCCGAGCACAGAAGTCCAAAAACAGAACACCGCTCGGGTTCAAGCTGGGGGGGCCATTCCTCCCAACCACGCCCCTCCAGGTCTCACTGTCGTTGCCCACGTGGGCGTTGAAGTCCCCCAGCAAAACGAGGGAGTCCCCAGGGGGGGCACCCTCCAGTACCCCCTCTAAGGACTCCAAAAAGGGTGGGTACTCTGTGCTGCCGCTAGGCGCATAGGCACAAACGACAGTCAGGACCCGTCCCCCCACCCGCAGGCGAAGGGATGCTACCCTCTCGCTCACTGGGGTAAACCCCAACGTACAGGCACCGAGATGGGGGGCAATGAGTATGCCCACTCCTGCTCGGCGCCTCTCACCGGGGGCAACTCCAGAGTAGCAGAGCGTCCAACCCCTCTCGAGAAGGCTGGTTCCAGAGCCAGAGCTGTGTGTCGAGGCGAGACCGACGATGTCCAGCCGGAATCTCTCCGCCTCGCACACTAACTCAGGCTCCTTCCCCGCCAGAGAGGTGACGTTCCACGTCCCTAGAGCCAGCTTCTGCAGCCGGGGATCAGTCCGCCAAGATCCCCGACTCCGGCCGCCGCCCAGGGCACACTGCACCCGACCCCTATGGCCCCTCTCACGGGTGGTGGGCCCGTGCGAAGGGGGACCCATGTAACCTTTTCGGGCTGGGCCCGGCCGGGCCCCATGGGTGAAGGCCCGGCCACCAGGCGCTCGCCATGGTGCCCCGCCCCTGGGCCTGGCTCCAGGGGGGGGGCCCCGGTAGCCCGCGCCCGGGCGAGGGTACACGAAGTCCATTTTTGTCTCTCTTCATAAGGGTCTTCTGGGCTGCGCTTCGTCTGATCCCTCACCTAGGACCTGTTTGCCTTGGGTGACCCTACCAGGGGCTTGAAGCCCCGGACAACATAGCTCCTAGGATCACTGGGACACTCAAACCCCTCCACCACGATAAGGTGGCAGCCCAGGGAGAGGTGCATTGTGACGTGTCCTTGTGAAAGTTTCTGAAGGGAAAGTTTCACACCTTTTTTGCTTTGGTTCACTTTCACATTGCAGTTTTTAAATTGTGCCGCACATCCTGACAGATGTTAAATTGTAAAAAGAGCTGCTGTGTAAAAAGGATGATCAAGTTGACAAAACAAAGCTCCTTAATATCGGCAGCAGACACAGTGAGCAATCCAATAAGTTGCTCTGCACATGAGTTGTTTTTTTAAGTTTGACTTAGATGGCTTAGTAGTATTATTGCACTTGGTTGATATGATTCAGGAGGGCAGTTTTATTTGGTTTTGTGGTTTCTGACTAGCTCTCGGAAACAAGCTATCCCTGAGTCTTTTTGTCCTGGTTTTGTATGACCTGTACCATTGGCCCAATGATAACCCATTAAACTGGTAGTTACTGGGGTGGGAGTCCTTGATGATGTTGCCAGCTCTGCTGAGGTAGCAAGAGTTGGTAATTTCCTCCAGACTAGGAAGAAAGCAGTAAGTAATCTTCTGTGCTGTGTTGATGATTCTCTGCAGCGCTTTCCTGTCTGCTGCTGAGCACCCTGCGTTCCACGCTGTGATGCACTACACCAGGATGCTCTCTGTGTTGGCTCTGTTGAAGGTCACCAGCATTTTCTCCTTCAGATAGTTCCTCCTGAGGACTCTCTGGAAGTGGAGACGCTGCTGAGCCTTCCTTACCACCGCCATGATATCTGCAGTCCAGGAGAGTTCATTTGATATCTGCATGCGCAGGAATCTCATGGAGTGGACCCTTTCCACACAGTCCTTATGATTGTAAAGTGGGACCAGGTCCACTCTGTCTTTCCTAAAGTCCTAAATGACTTCTTTTGTTTTGTTTGTTGGCGTTCAGAACGTTGTTTTCTGACCACCACATATTCCATTGACCTCATCTAGTCAGAATCATCCCCCCTGCAATGGGTCCGACCACAGTTTGTTGCAACGCTGCAAACAGCTGGGACTCCATCACCCCAGTTTTGTGCATCCCTCAAAGACTCCATGTCGGCTTTCAGGTGAAATTTAAGTTTTATTGATAGTTTTTAAGCGTTTAATCCTTCCCATCTTATCCAAGTGAGTCGTTGCAGCCCTATTCCTCCCAGAAATGTAAGGTCAGCCGATCAGCTGCTATTAGCTGTTCCCAAAGTCAAGAGATGATAGAGATTTTTCTGTGGCGATGCTCTGATTTTCAAACAGTCATTCTTTTTGTAATTTTTGTTGGTGACTCATTTGTTTTTATCGTGAAGCACTTTGGTCAGTTGAGCCTGTTTTATCGTGCTATATAGATCAAATTTGAACTGAATTGGATGATTGGATGGATGGATGATTTGTGGCTTTTTTTCATCTCTTTGTTGAAATTTATGGTCCCTCACTGTTTGATTAGTCTATTTTTTGGGGCTCTGCATGTGTTTGTGACTAATTTCTGTCTTGCTTTCATTTTCTATTGAGTCATTTATAACAATCTGTCACATACAATACTTTATTATTCCACATTCAAGTGAACCAACTTCAGTATGGCTAGGTTTATGTATTTTCACAACCAGCCTCCTTTTCTAGGAAGGCGATTATAATTTCTCCATTGATTAAGAGATTGGCATATAAAAAGCCTGGAGGATGAGGTGTTCTGGAGCAGAACAAAATTGGAAAACATGCGGGACAGGGTACCTTGATGATCAGGGTTGGGAAACACTGGTTTAAAGCAACAGTTCAGATGTTTTATCTTAAGGAACTGTCCAGAGAGAAGAAATTACACATACTTGAATTTCAACATAAACATGAGTATAGCTCAGAAAAAATAAAAGGTCTTTATATCTCAATGTGATAGATTAATTGTGTGTTTCTCTAGGTCTTAACCCATATAAATGCACTTGCTTTTGTTTTGTCCAAGATGCTATGTGATTGCAAAATAAGATTGTATGTTTTACATCTATGAAGTATGTCAAAGCAAAACACAACTCTTATTGTGTTTTGGAGTATGTTCAAAATACATAAACATATAAGCGTGTGCTAGCACAATATCAGATGGGAGAGGCTCCAGCCCCCCCGCAACCCTTTTGGAAATAAGCAATGTAGAAAATTGATTGTATCCATCTTTAACTATCTGATTTGTTTTAGTCAATGTTTATGCTTCTATGTCCTTTGCAGTCTTGCGGAGAAACCCGTTCATGGCCGACGGCTGCTGTAGGAAAGGGTCTCGCAATGCCCTTCAGGAATTGTACAACCCCTTACAGGTAGAAAGCCTCTTTAATTTTCTATCTGATATGTTCAGTTGTCTTCATACATGTGCATACAGACAGCACACCTTAGAGAAGCAATAGATAGCAAAAAAGAAACATTTTTAGGACTTTTCTGGACAATTTATTAATCTTTATATCTAATTGTCTGCAGGATGCTGAATTTGTGATAGTATCAAAACCAAACAGGCAACTGCCACAATACTTTAAGAATAGATAGATCATAGTTTTACCCCTAAATCTATTTTTGGTTAAAATGTATGTTTTAGTCAGTATAAGTACTTAGATTAACTAACGTTCTTGCAAGGAATATTTGCTATAACAGGCCATACTTAAACAGCTTATTGCTTTCTAGAATGATGTGATTTAAAATAGTGTTGAGTTTTCTATTTGTTTACTCCTCCTCAGCTTGCAGGTTTAGTAAGGTTTAGTAAGTCAAGTCCCTGTGACTTGTTGGCCCATTTAACTTCAAGCTTAACTTAATTTGTGATGTATTCATATCATACATTAATGTGTTAAGTTTGATATTAATTTTCCTTGTTTATTAGCCAAACAAGTATACCTGCTGAGTCTTATCTGACTGCAGTGTACATCAGATATTGAATGATGGCAGTCTGCAAGAGAAAACTCTATGAAAGTACAATGATTTATGACTTTGCCTCTGTTAAAATCATTGGAGGCTAAAAGTGGTTTTCTGGACAGCTAAGATTAGAGCACATTCAAATGGACTGTAGGCTAATTTTGCATTGACATTATTCATGTGAAGTTCCATTGATACATTTCTGTGTGCAAAACAGTGCCAGATTTCTTGAGGGAAGTACTCAAGTGAGAGTTGTGCATCTATGTTTGTCTGGAAACAGTTTGAATTGTATACTTACATGTGAGGATAGTCATAATTTGTTGGGGATGGTGATCTATTTTTTGTTTTGGCAATGGGTTTTCGGATTAATACAAACCTATAACTGTAGAAATGATGTTAATATACTCAAAATACTTTCAAAGGGTAAAATGTTTTGCTTTTTATTTTTGGCATGCTTATATGTTGAATCCATAAAAAAGTGAGCATGGGCAGCATGCTGATATGGTGGTTAGCAACGTCACCTCACAGCAAGAGGGTTTCAGGTTCAAGTCCCCGTTTCTGTGTGGAGTTTGCATGTTTTCCCTGTGTCTGCATGGGTTTTCTCCAGGAACTCCAGCTTTCTCCCACCATCAAAAACATACAGGTTAGGTTGATTTGATTTTCCAAATTGCCCTTAGGAATAAATGTTGTTGTCTGTGCTTGTGTGTCTCAATGTGGCCCTGCGATGGACCATCCAGAGTGGCCCACCTCTTGCCCATTGTATGCTGGGATAGGCTCCAGCCCACTACGCCATTGGGAATAAGCAGTATATAAAAATGGATGGATGAAAAAATCACCTTTGCAGATTCTTTTTACTATCCTCATGTGATGATTGAGCATAAACCCATGAGAGTACACCCAAATCCAGATGGACATATATGAATCAAGAAAGATTTGTGGCCTAAATCTAGATTTTTGTGCCTATAGACTTTGTGCTTTATTTTCCCGCTTTTAATTCAGTAATTACTCTCCAGTGTATATCTGAGACTTAGATTTAGACTTGAACATTTTTTTATCCTTAATATAAAAACCTTTGTCTTATCTCCAAAAAATCTTCTCTCCACAAGTGTGCTGGCATTTGTTTGGTAAAGTGTTAAAAGCTAGACAAAAATTATACATGTATATATCGAGAATTTTTGTCATGGTGACATGTTCATATCAGTTTATACTTTGCTATGAAGGATGACATACTCAGTATGTCTATAACAGAATGGTTTTGCCTTGAATCACCTTATTAGACCATTGTAGGTACAGTGTATGTTTAAGAGGCATTGTGTTAAAAATAAAGGATACTGTAATCTCTTTTATTAGATGGGTAAGTAATTTCACGAGAAGTGATTTGACAGGTACTAAATTACCTCAATGGTACAGCTTCCTATCCATGGAACACATAAATCCCCTAAGACTGTCCGTAATTGGGCAACATCGGCTTTCAAGTCTGAGTTAATATCTTATATCACAAAACCTCCTGTGTTATAGTGCTGTCAGATACCTGTTATATATATGTTATGCTGAAACTGTCATTGTGAAGTTTTGATTTTAAAAAAAAACTTCCTGAAGGTGGACAGTAGAATGTGCTGCTAATTTCTTTCATTTTCAGTCAACTTTATGTTAATCTATTAACAATAACGTCTAATTTTTAGAGTCATAACATTAGGGCCAATGTAACATATTCACAAAGCTGCTTAGAAATAGCATAAGGAAGACTCATAAAATGATCTTAAAGTTGTTAGACTTAAAGTGTAATATACCATGATACAATCTGTTTCCTGTCATTTAAATTGCAAATTACTACTTGTAACTTGTTTATCAAAAATATATTGATCAAGAATATGTGATACATGAGACAGTTCTGGAAAATATTGCTGATTTGATGTGTTGTTTGTACCTGCTAGACATTCAATGAATATGTATTTACAGCGGTACAGTAGTCACTTATAATAAACTACTTTGTACCTGAACATATTGCTTCATTTTAAAATTCCTCATCTCAATTGATGACCTATATCACATTTACATTTAGTACAATACTTAGCACCAATACACATATTCCCATCCTTATAACGCACTGTTAAAACCACTGAGGTCAAAATAATGCTTTGTGTTTGGATGGCCTGAGGGATCCAACATCAACACAATGTATCATGATACACTACATCACGTGTGTACATACATACCAGACTTACTGTGGTTGCTGAAAGTGCAGTATCAACCACTAAAACCTTCTTAATGCCCTGCACACGAATACCTGTTCAAGGGATTCCTCTCGATGTACAGTACATCACCTATACATTGAATTTTCCTAAGGAAGAAAGAAGAGACCTTGTGAGGAGTACAATTATAAAAATATTTGGTTTTTAGATTTGATTTACAGTTGTTTTTTTTCCATCATACCTTGCCGGTTCTTCGGCTAGCAAGACATTAAATGCCAAAGCTACTGCTGAGTGGCCAGATGACCAGATGAGTGTGTTGGATGCTAAAAAACACGATCAATTCATGCATTATCTGTTACTCATCATAGTTGTTCTCTACAGTTCTCTACATGCCTTTAACATTTGAAGATACTGTACATCAAGCTGGCCTGCTGACAGACCTTGACCAAAAGATTAGCCTTTTTTGGGCATGTACACTTTTAAAAAATATTAATGATTATTATCTATGACAATAAGCTGTACTCTTTGCCAACACAGTCAAAAACTTTTGTAAATGGACACTGTGTTGCCAGTTAAACCGCTAGCAACTGTGCAAAGTATACTCATATGTGTAACTAACGTTAGCCGGCTAATAACGTTATCTTTCTTAAGCCAAAATCATTTTCACTCTAACTCTCACTGATCTTGCATACTTTCTTCACACAAAAATGATAATGTTCTTTAATGTTCATTTGACATCAAGGGATGGATATTGCATACATTCAATTTCACAAGACACATCTATAACTAAAATGAAACAGGACCTAGTGTTAACAATAAATTGAAGGTAGCCTACAACACTACTATCATGCAAAAAACTAATGAACCCAATAAACTAGATCGTCAAATCAATAAATATTTCATCCAGCAGGGTCAACAAAGTAATATCGTTAGGCCTATGAACATAAAATGATGTATTTTTCACTTACCAACATCTTTTGACAGTAAAGTTTAGTTTCCACCTGAGAAAGCTGCTAGTCATATCACCTAATCAAAATGGCCGACTTGGATGTGGGAGGAGTTGGATATCCAACTTAGGTGTCCTACAGACTGTAGCAAGAGGCTACTCGCCGCAGCTGATAGTGGACAGGCGGATGCATGTCTTCATCTGGGTATTAGCAGAACCACACATAGCCCCAGTTCAGGTGATCCATTAAGTACCGAGTCACTCAGGCAACCTATGGACTCCTTATCCAAAAGTGAGAAGGAAGAAAAGGTGAAAATAACTCCGATCATTAGCAGGCTTCAACAATGTGAACAGCGACAATGACATCGACATGAGCTATTGCAGCATATCACATCATTCCTACGCGAAGAAAAAAAAGAGTTACAATGTGAAAGGTAACACCCCCTCCCCACTGAAACCACATTTACAATAAGGAGCCTGTCACAAATTTCTTCTCCAAGCTATTCCCCACCACCAAGGAAACAGATGCACAATGGGTCGCACCAGCAGGCATGATTTCAGCCATGGAGAGAGAAGTGGAGCTGAAAGACTAAACCCCTGAAGTATTAGTGAATGGAGCAAAATCTCCATTCAGACAAATACATCCATCCTCTCCAAATTACTAAAGCTCCTCCAGTCCAAACATTTCATCTGGTAAAGTGACTCCAATCTCAGCTTCACAGTGGCTGGTGGCTGGTTCCCTTGAACCTCAGATAACAGGACTGTGTAGCAGGGACACTGAATCTGATTCAAATCACCTACCTCAGACACCTCAACTGATGAGAACTATGGGCCCGCCTTATAAATCCACGACTTTATATCATAGACGAAGATTGAATCTGAACTATCAATCACCCAAATCCTCCGAATTTTACATGCCATGTCAATATGTACCTCTGCCATCATCTGCAGGGCCCAACCCCGACTACAGCAACTCATGACTTCAGTCTGCAACAATGCTCCACGTATGTGTTCCTAAACTCAAAATCCCAGATTTCCCAACAGACATTGAAAGGGAGTTTGCCAACCTTAAGTTAGCCTTGAATAACATGCTGGATCCCTCTCCTGAATTGACTGAGAAATGCAAATATCACATGCTTGTCGAACATCTCAAGCTACCAGAGGCACAGATGATTGGCCATGCACAACAGCCATGCTTGCATTACAGCTGCAGTATAGTCAGCCACATCAGCTAGCACAGGGTGAAATAGCAGTTATCCTCAACCAATGTCAAGTGTGGGGATGTACACACCTTCCAAAGCTTCACCCTCAGACTACATAATTTAGTTAGCATGCTACTGTCCCCGGAGAGACCGCAGGGGACGGAACTCAACTGCTGTCGACTGCCTACTTGGTAAACTACCAAAATTTCATTAGAATGGGTTCATTGAATACCTACAACTCCAGGGTAATCTCAACACTACAACACTCAACCCCTACAACCTACAAGACCTTAATGGAGGGATTTAGCATAAAGGCCAGGAACAACACCTGTCCAACAGATTAGTACAGAGCTATCAGCATGAGAAACTTTCAGGTGATGGAAGAGAGAAGATTCCATTCAAACAGAAAGGTCAGAGTGTATCATGAGGCCGGGCCCACCCAACAAAGCACCAGAAGCAAGCCCTCACAGCAAGCTGTAAGAAACCACTTTTTCTGGTAAGGAGCCGTGGCAGGAACAAAGTTTGGCATCAATGAACCAGTTACCAAAGGAAATCCTGGATAGACACAGGGTACTTGTCAACATCCGAAAAAGATTCATAGAAGGAGGCTCCCATGCTTGATCGATAAATTTGTTTGTCATTGGGCAGCTCTACTGCGACCATGAAACCACACCGTGGCTCTACTAATTCCAGGTGATATCCATTTTGTATCCCAACTGGCTTAGTTTCTACTCATTTGGTTAAGATAACTTTCAAGGCACAAGCAAGGATCTTCCCAGGCAAAACAACACTCTTGGCTCGATCACACATGGTTAAAACAGACACAAGCGTGCAGAGCATCTGTATGGCACATGCGACTGGATGTACTGTACATGCTCTCACAAATTCTTATTTATGTATTCTTTCACCCTAATGTCAATCATTAACTCATTCGCTGCCAAAGACGTCTATAGACGTCCATTCAAATCCAACCGTTCGCTGCCAAAGACGTCTATAGACGTCTTTTATGTTTTTCAATGCGAGTGGCTTTGGGGAACGATCGGCTAAAGTTTTTCCGTAAATATCGGCTTCCAGACAGAGTATGTACTAACAAATTTACCCTCTAGGTAGCTGTGCCACTTTTGATGGGAGATTAGCATAGATTGTAGGCAAATAAAAACAAACGCAATGGTTCGCTATGGGAAAAATGGCGCCGGTGAGACGCACGTCGAAGAAGAACGGAATAAGGTAGAAACAAAATTCTTTTCCTGATGAAAGAAGAGAGTCTACTCTTTCTTTTGGTGTGTTCGGTGTTTACATAGTCATAGCACAAACTATTCTGTGGCTCTTGAAAAATCAGTCAAAATGCTCAAAAATCTCTGGCAGTGAGCGACTCTCTGTTCTGAAAATGGCTGGCAGTCAATGAGTTAAATGATTAGGAGCATGTCCAAAATACGATTCATTTCATAGAATGTGCATGTAGCCGCGTCCAGAGAGAAGAGATTAAAAATAGCCAATAAATTGAAGGATTTGCTAGAAGACGTGCCTTTATTACATGAGACCAATCTGTTAGCAGGTGATGCTCTCACCACAGAAAAGTCTCCTCAAGTATAGACAGCTGGTTACAACTCCAGGGAGAGAGGAGTAGCTATTCTGATAAATAGGAAAGTAACTTTTTCTGTAACACAGTTACAGATTTTGAGGATAGATTTATAATAGTTAACCTGTCCAATCTGGCCCAAATATACACGACCTTTCATTCTTTCACTCTTTCTTCACTTCACTCTCTGATCTTAGACTTAGACTTAGACTTAGACAGTACTTTATTGATCCCTTGGGAAGACTCCCTCAGGAAATTAAGTAAAAAATTGTCCATCGAGTAGATAAAGAGTACACACACACAGCCTCTTCTCAAAAGAGTAAAATCTTCGAAGAGGCAACTTAAAAAAGTTAAAGGAGTTAAAAGAGTTAAAAGAAGTAAAAAAAACTAGGGAGCTACTGGAGAGGCAGCCGTCTCCCACAGCGCCAGACTATAAAATCTCTCGGATAATGCACTAGTAATAGGAGGGGACCTCAAGATGGTATTGAACTCAGGAGTAGACATGCTCATTAACACCAGAGGTCAGCGGAACTGGCATTCCACACCACTCATATTCTAGTATAAACTACTTCCTAATTGTGTGATCTAACAGGCATCAAAATCGACTCCATAAATATCAGTGATCATTCACCAGTTTCTGTCACCATAAAGATCAAAAGAGATACACCATCAATCATTGCTTAATGACACAGATTTTATTGATTTCTTTAAAAGGGAGTGGCCTATAGATCTACAAAATGACTTACCTCAAATGTCAGTTTGTACTCTTTGGGAAGCAGGAAAAGCAGTAATGTGAGGCGAAATAATTTCTTCCTTATCTAATTAAAAAAATTAATAAAGCTAAACATTTTAGAATTACAATTCAGGATTAAATCACTGGAAATTACCGAGAGTGCTTGCCAAGATGAAGAAACACTGGAGGAATTGAGGAGAGTTAAACGGAATTATTGCTTAAACAGTTTATGATAAAAAGACTAATAATTCTGAAAGATTCTTAGCTATTCAGTTAAAGACAAACAGAAAATAAGAGTTATTTCAGTAAACGACTCAGGAGGAAATATTACCCACGATTCTGACGTAATCAAAAAAACCTTTACAGACTTCTATAAAACTTTATACAAGTCTCAAAATAATCCACAGGATAGAAATTTTATCAGTTTCTTAGTAGTATCACCCTTCCAAAATTACAAGCTGAACAGACCAGGGATTTGGACACGCCGCTCTCAATAGGAGAGCTCCATGAAGCTCTACAACATTTAGCCAGTAATAAAGCCCCAGGACCAGATGGTTTTCCAAGAGAGTTCTATAAGGACATTTGGACTGATTTGGCACCCACATTTTATAAAATGGTATTAGAAGTCAAGGAGAATAGTACTTTATCCCCAAGCATGAACCGTGCTAATATTATTCTACTGCAGAAACAAAGAAAAGGTCCTGTACATCCAATTAATGCCCAATATCATTAATAAAAGCAGACATCAAAATAATTTGTAAAGCCGTTGCCAAATGACTGGAAAGAATTACTCGCTTTATAATACATCCTGCCTACACAAGTTTTATAAAGGGTAAACAGTCACGCACTAACATACACAGGTTAATTGATATCATAGATTATTCTACCACCAACAACTTAGCAACTGCAATTCTCCCACTAGATGGACAAAATGCATTTGATCGAGTTAACTGGAAATTCCTATTTGCAACATTGAACTAATTTGAGTTTGGATCAAACTTTATTAACTGGACAAAGATACTATACAGTTCTCCCAATGTGTAATATGTGTACTGTGTGTGAGCCATCAATGATTGTATATATTTTAATCACCCAAATCTCTACGCTGTGTTGCTTCCTTGTATATTTGCTTGCTTTTGCTGTACTTTATGCACCTTTTCCTCCTTTTAAATTCTAACCAATGTGTGACCAGTGAATTTCTCCACTGTGAGATCAATAAAGCTCTTATCTTATCTTATCTTATCAATGCGAGTGTTAAGACTAATGATCTCCGCGCTTTTGTCTACAGACGGGGACCTCACAGGGCTGCTCACCCCAAGACGAACCATGGCTGAATGTTAAACATCCAGTTTTATCTTTTGGACCAGATAATGTCAGTCTCCTCCAAACAGCTGAATTGAATTCTCTGTGGTCCCATGTCATTAGCTTTATCGCTTAGACGGGGAGGAGGAGACTTCCGCTTCCGGTATGCCTGAGTAGAGACGCTTGCAGACGTCGCTCCGACCGAAATATCTCTTAATTCGCCTGTTATTAGAATTTAATTCCACCTACATATCCAGAAGACGCTACCACAATGACTTCGTCACAAAAGACTACAAGAAAAGACCAAAAGATGGGGAAAAACGATGATGCGAAGACGACACAGAAACAGCTAACACTTGATGCTAGCATAACTCAGAATGAAACAGGGACCGACCTGTTAGTGCTGGCAGAGCTCCGCAAATTTCGAGAGGAATCTGGAACGGCGCAACGAGACATTTTGGAATCCCAGTCCCGGATGGAGGCTTCGATTGCAGAAATAAAGAAGAGAACCGATGCGCTAGAAGAGAGACTGAACTCCGCGGAAGAGAGAGTGAGTAACGCAGAAGACCGTGGCTTACAGCAGGGAAGGGTGTTAGCTTACTTACTTAAAAAAGACGCCAAAACAACCGCAAAACTGGATGATATGGAGAATAGGATGCGCAGAAACAATATAAGAGTGTATGGGATTAAGGAAGATTCAGAAGGAAAAGAGATGATCCTGTTTATTAAAGACTTTCTAAAATCTGCGCTGAAGCTACCTGATGACATGGATATTTGCATTGAGAGAGCCCACAGAGCCACAGTTCCGAAGCCGAATCCGACATCTTCCCCGAGATCCATAATAGTTCGCTTTTTGGATTTCAATGTCAAGCAGCAGGTTCTACAATGTGCGTGGAAACAGCGGAACATAGAGTTTCGGGGAAACAAAATTTTCTTTGACCAGGATTACTCCACCGAAGTGCAGAGAAAAAGAAAACAAGTGCGTGAGGTCATTAAAAAACTGAAGGAACGGAATATAAAGGCACAGTCTCCATACCCAGCTCAACTTAGACTGTTTCTGGAGAAGGGTGTCAAGACCTTCTCCTCTCTATTGGAGGCCCAATCAACTCTAAAGGAACTCGGGATCCCGGTGGAGGTGGATGAGCGGGACGTCCTGGAGAGAGAGTTGCTACACAACAACTGGCAGACCCAGGGGAGACGTGGAAAGGCTGACCCAGGTGTGGATAACATGGACATCAGGGCCATACTAAACTCGGTGGATCAGCACAAGCAGGACTAAGACGGTACTGTTATAACTGATCCTATCCTGGTCTAGCTGACATTTTATTCAAAGGTGGATCTTGTTAAAAATATAAAGAAGGACATACAGGTATAATATTATGTTAATACTTATGGACCATCGGTTGGTGTGTTTGCAGTGAGTGTTTTACTTTTTTCCATTTTTTTCTTTCTTTTTTTTTGGGCATTTAGGGCAGTAGAATAGGAGACTATGTGGTCTACTGCTTACACACATGGTGTAATTCTCCCAGGGAGACCAATATCCCTGTCCATTTTACATCAGGAGTGTGCTGCCTATGTTTTCCAAAAGGGCAGCACATGGAATATTTGGAAGTTCTGTGAAGATGAAGATCTGACTACTTGTTCATTCTGTTCATTGTTTTTCGGCGAGCTGATTTTGACTGTTAAAGATATTTGCATAGAGATCAACATATCACTGGAGGGATGTAACTTTCTTTTTGTTTTCATATAAATATGACGACTTTAAAAATTGTTACTTACAATATTAATGGAGTAAATCACGTTATAAAACGGAAAAAAATTCTATCGCAATTAAAAAGGTTGAATTGTACAATTGGGCTTCTACAAGAAACTCATTTAAATGAGATGGAACATGCTAAATTAAAGAGAGACTGGGTGGGACAGATATTTAGTGCATCCTATGAAAACTACAAAAAAAGAGGAGTAGCAATACTGTTTCATAAATCTTTATGCTTTGTAGCAGAAAATGTACTCAAAGATAAAGAAGGCCGCTGGATATTGGTGGTTGGTTCAGTTGGTGGAACCGCCCTTACATTTATGAATATTTATGCCCCAAATGAAGATAATCCAGGTTTTTTTAAAGAGCTAGCCCAAATTTTAGCGGGTCATTCAAAAGGAACAATTATTTTAGGGGGAGACTTCAACTGTGTCTTAAATCATCACATGGATAAATTTCCAACAGAACAAAAATATCAATTATCAAAAACAAAAGCATTGAAGGGTCTATTGGAGGAGTTGGGGCTGATTGATATCTGGCGTGCAAAACACCCAAAGATCAGAGACTATACTCACTTCTCAAAAGTTCATAGAAGCCACTCCAGAATAGACTTCTTTTGCGTTCCCATACAAGCAACCCACAGAGTGGTGGACTGTCATATCGAACCTCAAACTATTTCAGACCACGGTCCTGTAATAATGTCTTTAAATATCGACCTGGAGAAATCATTTAAATTATGGAGATTGAACGTATCGCTTTTAAATAACCCAGAGACAATACAATATATAAAAGACGAATTAAATCTCTTTTTAGATATTAATGATAAGGACGAAATTTCACCATCTACTCTATGGGATACAGCCAAAGCATATTTGAGGGGTAAAATTATTTCATTCTCTTCAAAAGTTAAAAAGGAACGGGAGAAAAAGCAAGAAATCTTACAAGAACAGATTAAGAAACTTGAGACTACGCATAAAAGAACGAACGATGACATGGTATTACAGGAACTTAATAAATGTAGACAGGACTTGAATGAATTGCTAACTTATAAAGCGGAAGGTGCTTTACGTTTTGCAAATCAAAAATACTATGAGCAGGGAAATAAAGCAAGTAGACTACTAGCATTTCAACTAAGAAAATTACAGGCAAGTCGAACCGTTCAAAAAATTATGTGTCCAGTGTCCAAAAAACTAGTTTCGCATCCCAAAGAAATCGCAAATGCATTTTCAAAATACTATAGTCAACTATATAATTCAGAGACAAACCCTAACAAATTAAATAAAATTAGGCAATTTTTGCAACAAATTAATCTTAATAAACTTAACGAGAAAGAGGCTAAATCATTAGTGGGGACAATTACCGAAGGAGAAATAAAATCTGTTATAGGAAAACTTAAAAATAATAAATCACCAGGAGCAGACGGTTTTCCAGGAGAATTCTATAAATGCTTTCAGGCTGAGCTTATCCCACTCTTATGCAAAGTGTTTAATCATGCTTTGGATTCCAAAGACCCACCTAAAACATGGGCAGAAGCAATTATCTCGGTTATACACAAAGAAAGTAAAGACCCCACACAATGCGGCTCTTATAGACCAATAAGTCTGCTGTGTAATGACGTTAAGATTTTAAGTGCCATCCTGGCCAAAAGACTACAAAAGATTATTAATAAACTTATCAATCCTGATCAGACAGGCTTCATACCCAATAGACTCGGATTAAATAATATCAGACGTACCCTAAATATAATCTCAATTGGTCAACAAAGCCCCCACACATCCATGCTTCTCGGCCTAGATGCTGAGAAAGCATTCGATCGGGTGGATTGGTTGTTCCTGAAGCAGGTTCTATTGAAGATGGGTTTTAATGAAAACTTTATCAGTTGGTTTGAGGTGCTGTACTCCAATCCAACCTCTAGAGTACGCACTAATGGTTATTTGTCAGAAAGTTTCCCTTTAAAAAGAGGAACCCGTCAGGGTTGCTGCCTTTCTCCGATCCTGTTTGCTATCAGTATAGAACCCTTAGCAGAACTAATAAGATCAGACACATCAATTTTAGGCATACCGGATAAAATCAGGACTCACAAAATATCACTGTATGCTGATGATGTTATTCTGTATATAAGAGACCCAACAACTTCTATACCAAATATTTTAAAATGTTTGAAGGACTTTGGTGTGGTCTCAGGATATAAAGTTAACGAATCAAAGTCAGAGGCCATGATGCTAAAAGGCTCCTGGCCCCCAGAACTATCCAATTCAGTGAATTTCAATTGGTCACCTAATGGATTTCGATATTTGGGAATCAATATTACCACGGATGTTTCTAAATTATATAAAGCAAATTTTGGGAAGCTATTGGACCAAATTCAAAAAGACTTAGATAAATGGGATATTTTACCGCTTTCCTTTTTTGGAAGGATTGAATCAATCAAAATGAATATTCTCCCTAGATTGTTGTATTTGTTTATGGCCCTCCCTATTTGGGTCCCAACAAAGGAACTAAATAAAATGCAAAAAATTGTTTCAGCTTTTATCTGGCAGAAAAGAAAGGCCAGAATAAAACTTACTCAGTTAACCAGTGGTAAACCTTATGGAGGTCTTAATGTACCAAACTTAAAATTATATTACTGGGCTGCACAACTACATGCAAGTGTAAGTTGGCTAATACAGAATAAAGAAACAACATGGCTGACATTGGAACAAAGCGCAAGCCCTAAACTCTCTTTACAGGCCCTTGTGTTCTGCTCGACTGAAGTCTGGAATAAGTACAAAATTACAAATATATGGATGAAAAGCACTCAAAGGACTATAAACATGATTAGAAAAAATATGAAAGCTCCTCAATCTATATCTAGAGCTACAAAAATTTTGGATATAATAGACTTTAAACCAGGCCAACAAGATCCGGGATTTCAAACCTGGCAAAGCAAGAATTTAATTTTTATTGATGACCTGTTTGAAGGAGAGATTCTGAAATCTTTCAACCAGATTAAGGAGAAGTACAAGTTGAGCAAATCTGATTTTTATAGATATTTACAATTGAGAAGTTACCTGAGGTCCCATACCGAATGGTCCCTTCTTCAGACAAGACCTACTGATTTAGAATTATTCTTCATAAAGATTACCAGGGAAAGAAAATCTAATAATACTGTGTCAAATTTATACAAATGCTTACAATCAGGTCTGTTGAAGGGATCTCCTGAGATAAAGGAAAGATGGGAACTAGAAATGAATGTGGTGATTGAAGATGAAGAGTGGGAGC